>MNCL01000181.1:0-283667 GCA_001932985.1 Proctacanthus coquilletti | reverse complement strand
TCCGGACAATGTGGTCGGAGTTATGCTGCAGAGTGAGAGCTCCTGGCGGAGGATCGCCTCCCTCGTGAGGACGATACTTCGTCAGAAGGAGCGAGACGCCAACATGGGCCTGTAATGTGGCCCATATAGAAGGCGTGCCTCGTCGAGGCGAGTCTCCCATAGGACCCCACCCCGAAGTAATGTCTTTTCAGACGGTTCCGGGGTGGGTCTCCTGGAGGAAGGGGAGCGGGGTTTTAGCCGGTAGGCCTGGCACAATCCAGGGAGTCCGGCACACGGGTAGCTGCTGCTACCCAGGTGCGTAACAGCATTTCCCCGCTTCTTAAAAAAAAAAAAAAAAAAAATTATAACATGATTTTTGACAAGATACTGCTGATACGCAATGAGGGCTATAGGGATAAGCACCATCGAGCGAAAAAAGATAAGGTTGTTTCAAAGCCCAACTTCAAATTGATACAGACTGAGGGACAGCGGCTGGGGCGTTTCAAAATCGCCGGTGGACACCGCCCCACCGATGACGAAGCAGAAGATCGAACCCTAGAAGCCCAGCAAAGAATGGAAGAGGACGTTACTTCAACACTTCTCAAGATGAGTACATTCGGCAGTCAGCCCGAGCGCCTGACTATAGACAAAAGGATACCGTTAGAATTACTTTTCCCCGATGAAGAAGATCCGTTACTCCGACAGCAAAACCTGAGGTATAGCTAATAAGGTGACTAGGGACTCAATCAGAGAAAAAATCGTTCCTCCATCCATTATATATACAAATTTTAATCCGGTAGATATTAGTAGGGATGATTGACTCACCGTTCAACGAAACATCAGCTCCACCCCGGGACTTCTAATGACCACCTACTACTTTCTGGACGACCATCACCACCATCATCGTCTCCTTGCAGCTCAGACCTTTGTTACAAGAGGAAGCCCAGCAGAACCCCTTCGCGGAATTACTGCTAGATGGGGAACCCTCTAGTCTTACGAGAGCGAATCAAACACCCGCAAGTTTTAATTATATATTAAGTTTTATAGACAAGAAATTTTGCTAATTTTAAAGAAAAGAAAACAATAGGAAACATCTTGCTAATTTTAAAAGTAAAACAAATACTAATATCAATATCAACGCCAAGACCAAAGCAGGTGCAAGTGCAAAATGTTTTTCAAAGGCGTTAATATCCAATTCATAGGAGACTTGGAACCCGAAGCAATGTCCTCCCAATTATAGTCAAGTTTTGTAATATCTCTATCACTATCTCTTTTCTTAAAAAAAACATAACCTTAAGGGAAATATACTGAACATTAGAAACGGCTCAAGCAAAATTATCTGCGAGAATAATAACACATGAAGAAGTTCTCCCTCAAACGGGAGGCAGCTGAGTTTTATGCATACTCTTCCTAGGACGAAAAGCCCACTAATGTCCTCCTCAAAAGCATCCATAATTCATAAGACGTCACGGATATCGAAGATGAATTAAAGCCGCGCTATTTAATTTCGCATTTTTCAACGGAGTATTGTAGAAGGAATTTCAAGGTTCTTAATATCTTCTTGCTGAGATTTGACCCTGGGCGTACATCTCTGAACTTTCAGAGGTCGGGAACTTCCTACAGTAGAACGTTACATGGGAGTAGGTTATGGAGAGAAACTCATTACACTCTTTTAGATATCAGCAATATGGTCACTTACTTGTAAATTGCGGGAGGTGAATTGCTTGCAGAAGATGCACGGGAAAATATCCTATCGGGGTTTTTGTGCTAAAGGCTGACCCCGAGACCGCTGGATCGTGCGTTAATTGCGGACTTCACGTTAAGCTGCCACAGTTTCAAGAAATTTAGGAATTCCAGGGCGAAGTTCATGAATTCGCTCAAATTATATAAATGGACAGTCGAGACAAAACATGCCTATATTTCATTCCTAGCATGGTGGTGTCATGGCAAGTAGAAAAGTTAAATGTTTGGAGTTGAATTTTCTTATTAATACATATATACACCTAGAATTCCTTGAAATTCCTGGCTGTACCACCTACGATTGGTACTGTGACAAGGCGTAGCAATTTTGCTGAAGAGAATTCTGGGTTTTGACCGAATTTTTATTTCCACTTGAAAGATTCCTTTTTTATTAATTAGCGTTCCTTTAAATATTAGAGGCAGCTTAACTAAACTTCTCGCGAGAAGTATATCAGGATGTCCCGAGGAGGAGCTGATATTTATTTTGCACCTGATTAACCCTTATCATCTAAAACAATCACGTTAATGGTATCATGGGTGAAACGTCACCACAGTAATTAAATTTCATTTTATTAATAATTCAATGAAGACATATAAATGAAATTAAATATATTATACGAACTAAGTATGAGATGAATTGTTTCATGATTACGGTATCTCTATTGACGCTGAGAAAATCAGCTCTACCAGTGATTCGATTTTTTAATAATATCAGAGGAACAGTTTACATGGGGTGATTTTTCACCCATGATACCTTTTAAGGGTTAAGGAGCAAAACAACATACACATCTTCTTCGTAATAGGGGGAGACTGGAACACCAGACACCGAAATTGGGAGATTCCACCTGTAATACCTTGGGCAACATATTTCATGCTTGGATAGACGTGAATAAACAAATTTCCTGCGTAGGCATCGTTTCCCAGCTGTTCAAAACTCAACTTTTTTCTTGCTTCACAGTGCCTCAATCTCGATTTGTTCACGGAACCAAGGAGGCGCACTGTAAACTCCTACTCAGATTACTTCGGGGCAATTTTTTCCGCATATATAAAGAGTGGAGAGCTTATGCTTAGGTCCCCAGATTAGAGTATTTCGGCAATGTTAATTGAAAAGTCTTAGGTAGACCAAGCTTTTACTGAGCTCCCCTCCTCCGACCATAACATCACAAACTTCAAAAGAGATCTCTGGATAAATAAATTCTCGAACACTGTAATTAACACTCAAACAGGTTAAAACAAAACCGAGACTTAATCGTAGATATCTAAATCTACCAGTAGGTATCTTAGATCTTATTAAAACTATAAGGATATAGAGCAGAAAGCTGAAGGCCTTCTTCCACAAAAATCTAAATATGCCCCCCATGCCTACACTAACCTATTACCTTGAGTCAGCTGCTTGAAGAAAATTATTCAGGGTAAAAGCCTACAGATGAACCGAAAGTTTAAAACAGCATCCGATCAAGCTTTCAAGGAGATTTGCAACATTATTGGAAGAAACAAAATTGCTTTTCTTGTTGAAGTTAAGAAAGATAAGTTATCTTTTAGTAACCCTGACGTAATTCTTGCAACCTTTGGGGATTATTACAAAAATATTTATAACGGAAAAGGACCTACCTACTCTCCTGAATTTCCACCTGAGATAGAGAATAATATCAACAATTTTACCAAAAGTAATTCCTTTAACCACTCTATTGTACCAATCATCGTACTATTCAATCCAAACAGGGACATCATTCACACAATTATGAATTCTTTGTCTTCTCCAAAATGTACACACAGCCAACGTCTCGTGTATACAAGAACACCGAATGGATTGGTGTAAGTTACACCAATAAGTAGATTATATAAAGGCAAGTTATTGAGTAAAACGTGATAGCTCAGTATTTTCTTTTACTTTGTAGAACTAAGTTATATTGTTATATTGTTTTGTATAAGTTTACAAGACGAATAAAGTGAAATCCGAATCTGAATCTTTTGTCAGTTGATAGCGACCAATAGAAATATTCTCTTATTTTCTCCAGGCTTTTATTTGCAAGGTGATCTTCCGATTTTTCGTCATGGAATGACGTCTTTTACTTTGTACAATTTTACTAGTACTTGCTTCAAGGTTTCGGCTTCAATGTACAATTATTATTGTACTCAGTAAATTTTTAGAGTTTTTCTTTCATCACTGAGTGAGTTTATCAACTCAGTTTTTTTCCTCATATTCCACCTATATCAAAATAAAGGATCTGTTGCGTTTCCTTTAGTTCCTCCTCTTTCAATCCTAGTATAGGTGTGTGTGTTTTTCGGAATTACTTCTCTTTGAAATTTGTTTTTGATAAGGAATCAGAATTTTTCCATAGTCGGCATTTGGTATGTTATATTTTGTAATCATAGAAATTTAATTGCTCTACCCGCAGTGTCATCAGCTATGCCTATCTATTCTGCTTGTAACTTATTGTAACAATAGTTGAGACCACGGCAGCTAGGAATTCCCTTCTTGTGTCTCAGTTTCCTATTACTACTAAACTGCTACCTTTTCCTGATCGCCGAGTTCCTGTGATAACACAACCCCAATGTCGACATCGTTAGTATCCGTATTCAGGATGAGAACCTCTCTTTTAGAGTATGCCAGCGCATACTCTTATATCTTTTTCGTATTTGTCTGTAAATTGGTAAACGCCCTAGGCGATATTGGCATAAAACCTATATGCGGCAGAAGCTACGCACTTCGTGTTTATTACATGGCCAACAGTTAATCCACAATCCTTTACCGTAGTTATTTCTTTGGGCTCTGCCAGACACCGCATACCCAAGATAGTTAACGTGACCTTTAATAGAACAGACTTTTTTGCACTAAGCTCCAAATCATGGTTCTTAGCTTCTCAAAACTTCACATAAGTTTTTTAAACGATCCAAAATGCTTCTTCCGATGGTGATTATGTCATAAAAATATATATATAAAATACAGCTATCACTGGGGCATTGCATAGCGTGCAAGTTGATAGCTGTATTTTTTCCTAACATCCATACAAAACCTCATGTTACTACTATTTTCGCTAATAAGCATC
Source organism: Proctacanthus coquilletti (assembly GCA_001932985.1). Classification (NCBI taxonomy): domain Eukaryota; kingdom Metazoa; phylum Arthropoda; class Insecta; order Diptera; family Asilidae; genus Proctacanthus; species Proctacanthus coquilletti. Next base: position 278,898 of record MNCL01000181.1, on the reverse strand, counting down.
ACAGAGTCCATTCAGAACTTTTTTGGCTTTTCTTTCAAGCTCTGGTTACATAAAATTAGAACTATTTTTTGTTGATTGCAATGATCTTGATACTTATTTAATTGGCAAAACTGCTAGAGTGTTGGTTCTGCGCAATAATTATTCTACTTAAGGATCCATCGTTTGATGTGAATATTTATATGTATCAGTGAAGTCCGGTTAGCTCTCAAAAATTATTCTTGGCTGAGATGACCGCTTGGCAATATTTGGTCCGAAAGTTGAGATATATGTTACTTTGGCTTAACTTTTTGGGCCTTAGTGTTCCATATTAAAATATACCCGAACGGTGAGAACCCTCCGTTTCCTAGTGCACTCGATTTCTTTAGCGCTATAGTAGCAACTAGTTTCAAGTTTATAGAAAATTCCCTATGAGAATTCCTTACATTTGCAGTATGAGGTAAAGTGACCTAGATTTCGACTGAATTTAATAATGGGGGATAAAAAACAAATATTTGGAAAAATGGAAGACGCAACCATATCTCAGATTTAAGGCGTTTACCCTTAACTGTGAAATTAACCATAAGTAATTTAGGTAGGATGGAGAGTAAATTCACGGTTGAAGCCGATCCAGACTGATGAAGGTCAAGGGCTGTAATTCATGGGAAATCATAAGTACTGAACGGAAGAGAAAAAATTATCCTTAGTCAAAAATTGGAAATAATGCAAATTTTCCAATAAATAATAATTAAAAAATACGGTTAGGATGAAACAATAAAAATTGGAAGACATAATCAATAAATTATAAATTATTAATTGATTATTTTTTCTGGTGAATGTTCTCCATATCAATTAGTGATTAAGATTGATTTAGATGCTTTTCGTTCAAAATCAAAATGTTTTGTATTTTCGGAGGGTGAGAAGGTAAGTTTGGTAAAACAGGAATTTATAATTCCACAGATTCACATATTTCTGTAGATTCGTATATTGCTAGGGTTCTTTGGGATTAAAGAAAAGCTTATATAGGAAGAACGGGCGAATAATGTTTATTGGGAAATATAAAATACAAGTGTGAACTTTATACTTTAGCAACAAATATATAACCAAGATCTGGCGATCAAACAAACAAATTTGTTCCGGTAATAATTTCGCTGACTTATAGTTATACACATATAAAACAAAAAGAAACTACTTAATCTTAACGAAACTCCAAAAATGCAGTGAAATAATGATGCTTAATCCATCTATGATATAAACTTGAAAATTTAATCTTACCTCAGGTGCTATGTAATCAGGAGTACCACAGAAAGTTTTAGTGGTTTTATCGCCGGTAATTCCCTCTTTACACATTCCGAAATCAGCAATTTTGACATGGCCATCAGAATCCAACAACACATTGTCTAACTTTAAATCGCGATAAATGATACCTTTGGAATGTAAATAGAAAAGCCCGATAGCTATTTCTGCCGCATAAAACCTGCAAGAGAAAAACTCCCGGTAAGCGTATTGTGTTTATTAACACTTAATCCATCGCGTACACTGCAACTGGTTCCTTAAATTTGCCGCATTGCTGGATTTGAAACATTAAGTCACCACCGTTTACATATTCCATAACAAAGAATAGTCGGTCCTGAGCAATTTAATCAAATATTAAATAAAACTAACTCAAGCAATAAGAATGCCACGCAGTGTACAAACCATAGTTTGGAAGCATGAATGAAGTTGTACGAGGAAGGGTGGCTTTTCCGATAGTGCCAATACCCGTTTCTCTACCATGGTGCATTCAACATCGTCGTCTTGTATTATTACGTCTTTTTTCAGTATCTTTATAGCATAAAGTTCATCTGCACCTTTCCGCTCAGCAAGAAGGACCTAAAATCATAATTATAATGAGGGAAAATTACAATTCTTATTCTAAATGACCAAAATACATACCTTGCCAAATGAGCCCTTGCCAAGCACTTTAAGGAAGTTGAAGTCGGAGGCTCTTATCATATCTCTCTTCGTCATATTGTGAGGAACGTCTCTATCTGAACGCTGAGGAGTTCTTTTCGTTACTGAAGATTTCTAAAATTTTTGAATAACTAGTGAACTAATTAGTGTTTAAAACATTCCAACTGTCATACCCTCATTTGGCTTCGAAGTTTGGCTAAATCAGTATTTTCATCCGTACATGGAACATTATAGAACTCGCCTTCTTCTTGTGTAAGCAATTTGAACCAACCGTCGACCGGGGTCTACATTTTTGGAAATTTTTATAAAATGTTTTCACTCAAAATGGTTAAACGTTCACTTCTTACCTTAATAACTTCCGATACTCCGAAAGACAAGGAACCCATAAAATCATTTCGGGATGTTCTATCCCAATCCCAAACTTCAATCAAAACTCTTCGATCCTTATCCTCTGGCTTCAAGTCACTGTGAATAAAAGAAATTGTTTCTTTATGTAATAATTTACTAAAAACTAAAGATCTTTAGCCTTACTATGTCAAAGTTTCATTCCAAACAGGATTCAAAGATGACTTAATAGTTTTGGTCTTTTTTTTAGTCTTTTCGTTTTCATCTGGTATTAGTTTTAGCTTCACGTAAGGATCGCTCAAACCGTTAGGGTCCATAGGAATTAAATTTGCTCCTTCTTTCACTATAATAATAGAAGAAAAAGGTTTTCAGTTATTTAATGACAATTGTTTGCTGTATGTTTAGTACAGAACTGAGTCGACCAAGTTCCCGTATAAATCCGTCCCTTAAACCGGCCGAGCGCAGGTTGTGAACTGTTTGCACGAACTGTTTCGAGCTACTTTTGACCCCCCTATATCACCGTATGTAGTTTTTGTGCAGAGCTCAAACTTTGTATTTATGTTATGATTACTGATATAACGTTGTGTTTAAGGGTTGCATAATTGGTCAATATTTTAATTAAATACAGGATGGGTAATAGTCGGGGCTACTAATGTAAGGTTTTCGTGAAAGATCATCTATAGGACCATTGCATTCTTCTGAATAGTCTATGTCCATTGGAGGCTGTTTCACTGCTGTAAATCTACGGCAAAATCTCGGTGTTGTTTATCGATAATTGTGCCAATATCATTCCTCGCACGGCCTTTCCTCGCTGGGCTTTCTTCCTCAATCGGTGGCGCGGACACTACTTCCGATTTCCAATCGGGTCCTCTTTAATTCGACCTGCGTTACGCTAATTCTACTTCCACTTTCTTTCCATTTACTCTGGCATTTTCAACTTCAATGCCTCACAGTTTTTCCAAATTTAATAGTATACATCTTTAAACGACCTGAAATTATCCGCAGTACTTGATTCGACCTGTAACAGTAATTTACAAACAATGACATGCGCTCTCCAAGGCCACTAAGTTTCGTTACCCCATTAAGTGCCCCTCTAACTCGCGTCATAGGAGGGTGAGGGAAATTTCTGCTGGATTGCTTATTGCGTTCAACCTTCTTCTGTCGAACGCTGCTCTATCTGCTGTCCACTGCCCTGCAGTCTTCGAGTATGAATCGTTTCAAACTAGACCGTATTGGTGGTGCTTATAATTTTGAAATGACAACCACTCGTATCGAACTTAAAAACGTTTTCACCGTCAAAACTTCACCGTGCTTATCAAACACTGCTTTCTGAGTTTGGTTTAGGAAAGAAACTTGGCATTACTTCTATATTTCAAATCATTTTGGCGTTAATAGAACAGTTCGACGAGAAGGTGGCCGATTTGTTTGCATTAGTGTTTTCGTAGGGTAATCAAATACAACCGTAGCTTAATTATAAATGTATATGCTTAGCTTTGGGCATCAATCAAAATTGTACAAATTCAGGCTGCATGTATACCAAGCTTTTCTTTGCGTAAATACCAATAAATGCGTTAATTTTCTTGCTCACTTCTTGTTTAGGACTTTTTCCATCCGCTGCAATCTATTGGCAAATTATTTTTGAAAAAGTGATTTTATATTGTTTGCTGTCTTCATCAAATAAAAAATCAAATTTTGATTAAAGCAGAATATTAACCTCGGCAAGCGATATTTTAAAGGTAAATTCGCAAATTGTTAGATAAAATGAAAAATCAGTTTAAATTCCCAAATGCAACAATAGATACAATTATTCTTGTTTTATAAATACTAAAATTGAACGACATTACGCATTACGGTATTATACTATGCCCCATCAAACTTATGTTAATATTAGTAATAAAACACCTTCTACATATTTCAAGTATGAGTTGCAGAAATGTAAATATGCAAACGATTTAACAGAAAAGGTTCAATTTCAAAATTTTTAATTTATCAAATTAGTAACTAATTTTATTAATACAAGAAGTATGTAAAGTGAAGTAATAGTGAAGTAAGAATGTGTTCGGATTAATTTATAAACAAATTTGATACACACATGTGGAAATCCACTGTACTTAACCATCACAAAAATAAGGGGTTCTATAATCACAGAGGTCGATAAAAAATAATATTTCGCTCGCAAGGACTTCTAAGCTCAACGAATTTTTCAGAATAACTGCATTAAGGTAAATGTGCGCTTTCATAAATCTCGTACTTGATGTACGCTCATATATTTCTAATAAGATTTGGAGTAGACAACTGCAACATTTTTCGACATTCTCAGTAAGTGCTGCTTGCACAGTCTCAGCGGGACACATTGGCAAAATTCAATTCACTTTTCACAACAAAGCTTAATTCATATCAAAAATATGATGCAGCACTTTCACCAGCTGCGTAATGTCAAATGCAATTTCTCCATAGAATGAAAATGGCGGGTTGCACTTTTCGTGTACGCGCGTTCGTACAAATTCTCATGCACCTCACGAGAAGGATCAAATTTTACCCCGACTTGTGCTTCCCTCGGAAGTAGGGTAGCAAGAGGCTAAATGCTGAATTTCTTTTGAGTTCTTTGTGCAATAATCCCCCTTCAGCACTATAGGAGTAAATACTGCCTCCATACTAGTTGGAGGCTAGATATGTTCTAGACGTAAATCCATTTAGATACTGGTAACACTCTTCAAATTGACTACTTATATACAGTTACAAAAATTTGGTATGGGTTATCAAAGATTTATGGGCTATTTGTTAAATCGCTGTTTATTCTGGTAGTAGCCTTTGATGATACTATTGGTATTCAAAGGTAGAAGGTCCAACATCACTTTGTTCAGGTAACATATATTTTGAATAATGGTAGTTCCTTATTGTAAAAAACAATGTCAAAGTGTGAATTTTTAAACCAAGAAATAAAAAGTTCGATCAAGTCAAGAAATAAATTGATATTTTTGTTTTTCATAAATCCAGTAGATAAAATCAAAAATCAGGTACATCGCACAGAACGCTAAAAGTTTTAAGAGGTTAGGCGTAATTAGAAAGAATAAAAATAGGAACATTTTTGTGATATCATTTTTAGGTCCTTTATTAATATTTTTCTTTAAAATTACATTTATTAATTAGCCTAATTAGAATAGTCTGTATAAGTTTTGTTTAAAAGTATTTAGAGAAGGGTAGAGCCACGACTCCTGAACGCATTCGGAATATGCTAATTCAAAATGAAACAACCAATTACGTTTAGTCAGTTAAAGCTTAATGGAAGCTTTTTTTTAAAAAAAAATAATATTTTTTAAAGGAAATGATGGGCGCTCATTATTGATTTTAACTTGAAAAAACTCCCAGTTCAAACAAAGTTTACGTTGCAACAAAAATTCCTTCGATTTTTGTATGCCTAAAATATGTAGAAAAAATTTTTCAAAGATCGATTCACCGGTTTTTGAAAAATGGTTTTTACCGAATTTGAAAACGTGGTCTTAAGAAAAACGCATTTAAATTTCAAGCTACTCACAGTGGTTCTACAATCCCTTTGCGTTTAGAGTCGTAAATCCGTCAATTTCTATCCAAGATGTGCACATAAAAACAATTAAAATTGTTATACTAAATATAAACAATAAAATAAAATAAAATGAAAATAAGAAGTTTCTAAAAAGCGAGCTATTAACATCACTTTTATGAGAACTAGGAATAATTTAGTTCATCGAATATCTCATGATTTACAAAGCCTAAATAAGAGTTTGAAAATAACCAAAAGCAGAATTAACTCGCAGTGATAAAAAGATCGCATAGCTTTCCGAAACCTTATTCTATGCACGTATCGCGAATATGTCGAAATAATTTTCCTCATATAACCCTCATTAAAGATCTATTCATTTTGACCATAAAGTGCAGAGCATTAAAAAAATTATCGTGAGTTCTCAAAGGTAAGTAAATATTACATAAATAAAAAACTTACATTTTATTCTTATTACTTGTATTGTCGCGTACGTAAATGTTTATCTAATTAAATTTGCAGTAGGTTTTTCTATTCTAATTCATTTATTTTATTGTTTTTTTTTTTTTTGTAGTATACATAGTGTCCCTAAAAATGGCACCCCAAGCGAAAAGAAGACGCATTTTTGTGGTAGACAACAGTGAAGATGAGGAACATAATTTTTCAAATAATGAAATATCCTCCGATTAAGGAAAGATTCAGCAGAGAAAAAATCCAGTTGTTTGCTTTCAAATTTCTGATTCTCGAAGGTGAAATTGGAAAACAAACTACAAAAAAAAATTAAATATCGTATAAATTCAGTGGAAATTTGTTATGCTTAAAATGGCAAGACAGAGGTTTGGATGTTAACGGCTATTCATTCTGCCGATAACGTAGAAAATAATAAAATTCATTACCACATAAATTCTACCAATAAGAAAACCAACTTCTGTCCAAGGCTATAATCGTTTCATGGGTATTGTAGGTAAGACCGATATGGTTATCAGCACAATTGAATATGTAAGAAAAAGTTAAAAGTGGCAAAAGAAATATTTTGTGCATTTATTAGATATGTGTCTGGAATGCGTTTTTTGTAACTGGTAAACAAATTAAGTTTGCAGATTTTCATTTAAAATTAATGGCTGAAATATTAAATGCGTATATGGCTGTCTCAAATGCAGCTCAAGGCAAAAATACTGGAAGCTTCATCTACGTATTTTAACCCAGATTTAAAGAAAAAGAATCCAAGTAGCAAATGCGTCGTGTGCACTAAACGTAAAATTCGACGCGAAATTAGGTACGAATGCAAAGATTGTGATGTAAGATTGCGCGTCGATTACATATCTTTTAGAAAATATCATTCAACATTGGATTGTTAAAAAATTTCTTTGTCTCTCTTATTACGCGTTAAATGAATTTTTCAACAATACGAAATTTCGATATTTATATTTTATTGTGTTATTTGTTATGTTTCAGAAAAATAAAATTTCGTTTAATTTTCACTAATAAAATAATTTGCAATAAATTTTAAAGTTTTATATTAAAATCGCACGATAAATGAACAATTGCCAAGAAACCCAACCATTTTTATACAGCAAAATTTTAAAATTTTACCTTGCGCGCTTGCACCAATAGCTATACTGCAGGGAATTTTCGTCACGTCACCCGCATATAAAGATAAAAACACAAGATTTCGCCAGTTCTGAGTTTGAGTGCGCCGCAAACAAAGGGTTAATATTTAGGATGCGCGCCAAACGTGCACATGTATGGCGCAGTAATACCATTTTTTGCAAAATTCACTTTATGAATAAAAATATATTTCCATTTTATTCCTTTAGTGGTCCAAGTTTTATTAGTGTTGAATAATATAAAAATATAAAGACAATACACAAATTAGGTGTACAAGTGTATAATTCGAATGTATTGAATATTTATATATCTACCTTATACACCCATCCCTCGGTTTACACGGTAGATACGTTCCACGAAAAATCGTGTAAATCGAAATAGTGTAAAATGATCCACTGTATGCATATAAAAAATCGAAAAGGTTTAACTGAACGTTAAACCGTATAAATCGAATCAAAGGATGTAAGAAAATGTCGTAAATATGTTCATGATAACCGCGTAAAGTGAGGCAAGAATGTGAAATTAAAGTCGAATATTCAAATAATATTCAAACATAAATTTTTCAGGCTATAAATTATATTTAAATGCATTTATGAAAATGAAAAGCGTAAAAATAAATTACAAATTATACGTAAGAAATAAAAAGAAAGAAAATTAAAACCAGTCTTTATTTGTCGCTAGAAGCAGGATTCTTCTTTTCCTTTTCTCCTTAAAGGAAATTTAATCCAGGAGGATCTTGCTTTCATAAGGAGAATGGCTTATTTTGTCATAGCTTCCATTTTACGAGGTAAACTACTGTTTTTTTTTCCAAATTCTATAATGATAGCAGACTTTTGTTGATGTTAGTGATGTTGTTTAGTGATCAAAATTTGTTTATTTTAGTGGACGCGTTTGTAAATTGCTGCATATGGACTAAGCACATCATTTGATTGTTTTCTGAGACTTGACGGCTCTTTCAATATATGGATTTGTGCTGTAATTGAATTTGAGAAAAATTTGCGTTCAGTGTATGTATCGAAAAAAATTGAAAATACATATATTTTTCTCTTAAATTTGAAAACCGTGTAAAAGCGAAACCGTGTAAATTAAGTACCGTGTAAATCGAGGGATGGGTATATACGTTTTAATAGGCGCAGGAAAGCCCACATAGGTTTGGCTACAAAATTTATTTTTTACGTTGCCTTAATTTCCCTTGGATTTGTTTACATCGTATACAAACCGAGAATTTTCATCCGATTTTGATGAAACTTTATGTGGACTCTCTTAAATACTGTCTAAAAAGTAATGCTAACATAAAAGTCTTAAATCTCACTCCCTTCACCGTATTCTACCCCCTCGAAATTTGCAAGGTGGCCAAAGCTCGGTAAAAATTCGGAAACGATACATATTTGAAATCTTGAATATCTCAATAAACGTCATTTTAGACATTAAAGAAGTCCTTAACAAATTTTACCCGTCGGAAGTCCCTGAAAACGACTTAAGCTGACTAAGTTAAAAATCAATTAGTTTTTACTTAGGAAGCACCAATCCATTTTTATAAAACTATTTTCATTTAATTTGTAATAATATTCCATTCTTAATCCCATCCTAATCATCTAAAAACTCCCTAGATAAACCAGCATACTAATTTTAACCTTAACCGATTGAAAAATAATCGTATACACAAGGAAGTAGTTAAAAGCTTAACTAAAGATAACATAAACATTATTGCTAATATAAACTACAACTCCTCCTTCAAAAGGGTCTTAGCGGTAATCTCTACAAAGCTTAAAATCAGGTATTTAAACAAAATAATCGGTCATTGAAGGATCTAACCAAGTTTTGGTAAAACGTATTTTATGAATACTCTAGTTGTGTTACATTTGCCGTACGTCTTTTACCTTAGGGAGAATATTGCGGGCATAGTTTTATTATATGCATTCTCCTTATTGCCTGCTAAATATTTTGATAATTTGTGTTGCTAGAAAAATTACGACTATTAATCACGACTGATGATTTTGTTGTACTACCATGATAAGACCTCCACAACAAAAAATAAAAACGAAACTGAATCCTCTTCTTTGACATAGCTACGAGTATTGCACTAAAACTTTCCAAAGACTCCACTATGTAAATAGTAGTCCGTCTTGCACAGGACGAATGTAAAAAAATCTTCTTTGAGATGCAACAGAATAGAACATGTCGAAGTTTAAACGCTGTCAGAATTTTTTTCTAATTACCACAGGGAAGGCCTTAATATCTATATCAGAAAAAAATTGGATTATGGTACTGTTACCTGTCCTGAAGTTCTGAATTTTTGAAGCTAAGCATTTTTCTAATTGTCCATGAAAAACGTAGCTTGAGAATAGTGAGGCGCGAAGTTTCACACGACAGGCAGTGGTATGCCGGAAAGTTTAAAAGTTAGTAGCAAACAGAAGCGACTCGAGACAAGAGCTCCAATGCACTGATACCAGACATGATATGGATTAGTCCCTGTATGGTATATGTTACAGATCTTCAACTGCGATCTGCGCTAAGACCAACTCAGATTAAAGTTCATCAATTGCATTGGAAATTGGATCCAATTCCTTTATAAAACTTTGTTTAACGCTATTGCATCTGCAATATAGTTTCGTATCTCATTGTACCTCAAGAAGTTAAATATTCTAACGTCAGTATAACTTGCAGAGTTCGATCTGTTTACATTTGCGGAGATGTTACACGTTTCATTACATTCATTTATACGATGAACACTTCAGAGCACTTCGCTCATCACACGTTATGCATCTTTCTCAGTCTTTATACCCATTTTTTCTGGATTCATGTGGATGGAAACGATTTTTTGCCGATATGATTTTCAGAAAGCTTCAGTAAACTTAACCAATAAACTAGACAAAACGGCTTCATAGTGTTAATTAACCCTTGTAATTACTGATTTATTTTAATTGGTTCGAATTCCCGGAAAGTTAAAACTGCGAAGCGCAAGAAAATGTGTCTATTTAGCGATCGTCACAAACATTATCTTGTATGTAATATTAAAATTTAAAAGTACAAAATCGGTGACAAATTAAATACAAAATTTAAAACGGAATTATATTTGGCAGTAATTAATGCAATGATTATTACACAGTCTGTTACATTGGCTGCATTTATTAGTTAACTTTTGGCTTTCAGTACAAAAAATGTGCTAACGCTCAGTAGCTTATGAACTAATTTGCTTCCCTATAGTACGTACACCCTAAAATCTATTTTTTATTGCTTTGGGGGTAGCGCAGATGTCAACTCTTTGTTTTTGGTGCTTTAATTCAATAATTATGGTGTAAAACTGTGTATTGGTTTCAGACGAAAAATTAACGTAAGTAATCGTGTGCAACATGACTGCTTGCTTGAGTAACTTGTACGCACATTCTAAGGGCCCGCGTTACATCTGCATCGCCTATGATACCAATTAGAAAATTAGGGAGGGCGACGATTCTTTCTACTTAGTATAAACACAATTTTCTCTTTCCGCAAATGAAACGACGCTGTGAGACTAATTAAGGGAACAAGCTGATTGAATGCATTCTCTTTATTAGGTCACATCGGCTTTTATTGGGTTGTGTGCATAAAATCATTAGAAGTAAATGTTATATTTACAAAGTATTCAAGTATTTATTAAAAGCAAGCATATATTGATTTTTCTAGTTCATATTTAAAATTATATACATAATATAGCCTTTCAGTAAGTCCTGTTTATTTTTTAATTCTGCTGTTTTTTTTTACTGCAGGTGCGTACTGCAAAGTTACACAAACGCTAGAAAAGATGAATGCCGGTATTTTCGTATAAATCCCGTCCTCAAACCTGCCGAAGGCAAGATATGAACTATTTGCACAAACAGTTTCGAACTATGTTTGACCTATCTCCGTACGTAGTGCTTGTACAGTTTAGAAGTAACGTCAAGCTTTTTTCCTAAACAAAATTCAAAAACAGCACGGGAAAGAATGTATTGTAAATTATTTAACTGAGATTAGATGCTTGACGCGTTCTATCCGTCGCCATTTTTCGATGTCTATATGATGGGTGTAAGTTGAGCATTCAACTGGCGGCTCTTGTTTACGTTATCAAAGGTTTGCGCTTAGTTGATCACAAGAAGTGAATGCCCAAATTATTGTTGAAATTGTTAGCAGGCACACATACAACTATTTTTAAAATTTAGATATATAAACAAAATATTCCTGTTTGGTAAGTTATTCTACAATTTTTAAATTTCGAGAATTTATCATTTACCCGTTTGTATTATGGCGTCAGATGATAATTTTGATTCACGAGAAAAAATTCCTAGAATTTTCTATTCATCTGACCCGGAGGGAGATTTTTCTGACATAGAAGTGTCAGACAAATTTTTAAATTAACAGTGGATATTATTATTTAGTCTCTTCCCACAGCTTAGGTGCAGTTATGCTATTTAAAGTATACTTTAAAAAATATAATTAGAAGTATATGTGAACCACCGGTGGTCTACGCTGCCAGACAAAGGAAACTAGGCGTGGACCACAAACGGTTCACGCCGCCAGATAAAAGCAATGCCTGTGGACCAACGGTGGTACACGCCGGGTAGAACGTGTTAATTAAAATCATGACCACTTTTGTAACCTTTAGAAACTTCCCAAATATCAAACCTCAGTTATACTCTTCCCCGTGATTATTAAATACTGCTTTCGGAGTTTTGTTCAGGAAAGAAACTTGGCATTACTTCTATATCTCAAATCTTTTTGGCGTTAGTAGAACAATTCAACGAAAAGTTTGCAAATTCTTTTACATTAATGTTTCTAAAAGGATAATTATATAAATATATACAGATCAATTACTATTATATTTTTTGGAAGAAACCAAATTGATCTTTGACTCATACTTGGATCAATTTAATTTAAAAAGTCGATGTATTTTGAAATTTTGAAATTTGGTTTCGGTTGGAACTTTAGTATAGGACCTAATTTGCTCCATGTAAATTTTTTAAACTGAACCGAATTTAACAACTGAAAAGAGAAAAAAAAATAGTGAAAGAAATTTTCGACTTGAAATGCTAATGTCAATTTGTCATAGAACTTTAGTCTTGATATTTTTCGAACAAACAACAAAAAGACAACAAAAGCCAGAATTGAAGTTTAATAAATATATTTTAATTATTTAAAATTTTAAGCGATGCACCTTTAACAGATCAACCATAGAGGAAGGAAATGCAACGCCTAGACAAAGTAGGCTAGATTCTAAGTTGAGTTAAAACCACGTGGCCCGGCGGGGCGTCGCCGATGCACCACAAACATAATATGGAAAACCCCCCATTACAGAATAAAATGTAAGGTGCCTGTTGAGATTAAAATAAAGCTGCTGCATGTTGTTGCAGAGCAGACTGGGACGAGCACTTGAGTCGAAAGGCTGCCCATGCCACCCACAATTTTAATCCAAGTAGAGCCGGAAAAGGCAAGCTGCCAAGCTCAAATCAAGGCAGGAGCTCGCCGCCTTTCCGACGAGGCACAGGGAAGCCATGGTCAAGAGGATCTACCGAAGATGGAGGAGGATGTCAACCTCACACCCAAAGAATGTGACGCGCCGATCGGACTTAAACCACCCCATAGATGAGGAGACTCCGCTTAGTTTACCGATCCCGGTGGCAGCTAACCATCCCCCACGGTTACATGGAGTCCAAGAACTCAAAACCAAAGCCAGCGCCGGCCTTCCACGCCTCGCTGCCCTTTAATCACGGTCGTAAAGGAGGCCCCCAGACCCTCATATCGTCTTGCCACCCTATCCTGGACTTGCCTCATTAGAGAGGAAGTGCTCAACAGAACCGCTTCGCGGGACTACCGGTGAAACACACCCCACAGGCCGCTGTAGTGAGTCAATATCCCGTTATTTTTAGTTCAATAAAGGCGCGTAGGGAGTCCTACTTGGTGGTGGAACGATATTTTAGCAATTACAATAGTTCCATCCTGACGGCCAGAGGATTTAAAAGAGAAGGTTCCCTTTATTATCATAAAGTCATGCAATATTAAAATATTCTTTTTAAATTATATGTATAAAAAAAGAACAGAGCTATAAAACTAAATATATTAAATTTCAAAAACGGTTCTAGCAGAATTGTCTAAAACAAACGTACGCGCCGAATGTTAATTGACACCTTTAAATGCGAGGGAGTTGGTTTCTATATTTGCTTCTCCCGAGATAAAAAAAAAGCCTGTTACTATCTTTCTTAAGGGCGTTCACGAAATATATGAGACTGTGGATATTGAGAAAGAGTTCAGAGTACGCTTCCCAAGCGTTCTACTATCTAAAGTCTCGAGATTATCTACTGAATTCTGTAGAAGGAGTAATCAAAATATCGTACTATCTTTCTACTGACATTTTTCCCAGCCACCGTCTTTTCCAAGCCCATTGGCTCCAAACATTCTCTTCAGCAGAGGGTCACTTGGGAGAGAGTAATTGAGAAATATTCTTTACAATGTTACAGGTGCCAACATTATGATTACTTGTTCATAAACTGCGGGAGACCGCTTGCCTGTAGGAGATGTGCTGACGAACACCCGACTAGGGATTGCTCAGTCAAATCGTCTCAGGAGGCTTCCAGGTCCTACATCAAATGTGTACAGCTTGGCCACACCTCTAATTGCCCGTGCTACAAAAAATGGATGTTAGGACACTTAAACACCCCACGGGCTGACTGCCTCACCTCGACACGACGTGCACTTCTCTCGTGTGCGAGTATCCATAACGATTAAAGGACACCTCAAAGACACATCGGGCGGAATAGAGCTGAAAAAATTTCTAGGCTTGTTTCGAGACCTATTTGGTGTCCCTCTGTCAGTCCTGTCGTCCTGAGTATCCAGTTCCCTAGGATCTCCCAAACAATTGGGCAGGTATACATTCTTTTTCTGTCGGAGCTATACCATGGCTAATAAACAAATTAAACTTCTAGAATTAAATTCGCAATCGCTCATAAGTAATTATAGAAGAGTCGAACTCCTCGAAATGTTATTGACTTCGCCCGTATTTCTGAAACCAAACTTTTATCCAAGTATAGAATTTCATTCTCTGGATATATCAGACTACGTGAGGAGGAGGGACAGGGAGCAGCACTTCTTATTAGAGGTGAACGAGATTTCGAACGAATTTTCACTGTTCCCCTGACTATCATCAAACTAAAAATTACAGGTAGGCCGATGAGACTGCTGGTCCGTAGTAGTATTCAACACGATTTCACCATAATTGGGGCTGACTGAAATGCCAGACATCGGAACTAGGGGACTCTTCTTTCAATATCTCCGGCAACAGACACCACGCCTGAATTGACGAAACCAGCTAGTGTTCCTGCTTGAGGGTTATCTGTCCAATGCTTTACAGTTTAATCATACTCCGACTATTAAGGCGTAATTCTTAAAGCCCACTTGAGTGACAGCGCGCTGGCGTTGAAAACTCCGAATTTGACAGAGGAATTGACTGGAGCTTCTTCGCCTACGATTTCAAACGGTCCCTTGACGTACTGTCTCCCTTCGATCACAACATCTCTGTCGACATTTCTGGGTCAATAAATTCACGAACACCGTCCTTGATACAAAAACCTCACATATTAATCTGAGACCCACGTCCAAATCTAAATACTCACACTGAAGACACGCCTAGATGTATACTCTACCGCAATTGCTTAGACGTATGCAGGCACAGGCAGTTACCCCTATTCACCGACCGCCCGCCACTACCAGAGCCATCACAGCTCAAACTACGGGGCATCAAGGTCAACCTTAACAAAACTGAACTGATCTGTTTTAGGAACTCGTCAGGCAGAGCCCCAGGCGGCACCGACCCCAAAAGTAAAACACTAAGTCTTATACTGGGGAATAAAAATTCTAAAACAAAAGAAAATCTCAAATACCTGGGAGTCACAATCTCATCACAAGTGTTTTTGAGCTCAGTTGAGAGAAATCTCGATTGAGAAGTAGTAGTTCTGAAGGGCAGTCTTTTTTACCTGTAAAATATGTCTTACAGAGATCAATTATAATCAATTTTAATAAATATCAACCCTTTGGGTATTTCAGCCACCTCTCAGCTTATTGCGGGGACTGAGATACGTTACTTAAATTACCTTAAGATATTTTAATATAAGGGGTTAAATGTCAAATCATGCTTTTTTAAAAAATATTGGCTGGATTAGATTTTAAAAATTTACGTAGTATTAGAGGGAAAAGAACAGTTTTACTTTTTTTATTTTTTATTTGATTAATCGATTTTTGATAACGAAAAATTATAAAATTAACTGCAATAATTAAATTGACGATGAAACATAATTCAAAAGCGGCGATTAATTTCTCTATGCTGACTAATCTAGCTATTGGCAAAAGTGTACGTGAAATAAATAACAGTGAAATTGGTTACATCTAATAATCTCAATCGTTGCGATCAACACACGTAACTCATCACGATCTTCTCAATTCCTGAAACACTAAACACGAAAGACTGAACTGGTTTAGAAGTTTGGTTCAGAATGCTGTAACGTGAGCTAGTTGATAAACTACTCAATTCTTACAGAAACGGGATGAATGTTTATATTTTCACAAACGTTTTGTTAAAACATCGTACAAGGCATAATTACATCAAAATGTTTATTTCTGCTGTGATGACTTACTATAACAATTTTTGGATCATTAAAAATGGTAACAGTAAAAGTTTTACTTAAATATTCATGCAATAGATTTCTAATAAACTTTGCTTCTTTAGCCCCGTCTGACAGAGCAATTGAAGAATTCATACTTATTCCCACCCCACCTCGCTCCTCATACGTCCAACAGACTCGCGGAATGTTAGCGCGGCCACAAAAGTAAAAGGGAGAGTTTGCTCGTGCTCATGAAGGTAAGTATGACCAAAATATTTTCACACTTTTGTTATAATTTTTGTCATTCGCATTTCCAATGTCTATTTTTTGAGTTCAAAGAAAACGTATTTTATTAATATTTTGTCTTTAGTGTTAATGGTAATTGGGAACGTTCTTAATTACTCGAAATTAGTGACCACAGAAAAGTAGCTCTAATTAAAAAATAGTTTTAGATGCCCGGAAATTGCACTAGGAACATCACCTAGAAATCTAGTTTGGAAAATTTTCACCCAGCTGTTGAAGATTGCAAAAAAGGAAAAGCTTACTTTCACTCAAACTGCAAACAAATATTCAGTGCCAAAAATAACATTATTCAGGCAATTAAAATTGAGTATTTAAGGAACCAAAAATACTCAGCACTCAGTCTTTAATTAAAATCAAGAAAATCAATTACAAAAACACAAATTGGATTGTTGTACAACTTTTTATGGTACAATCCAACATCTTTGCGAAAAATTGCTTATATCTATATTTGCTGAGGCTAACAAGTTAAAATACAACTTGGACCGTGAATTACAAATGGCGGGTAAAGTTTAGTACTACTCATATATGTCTAGACATCCTTCTATCAGCGTCAGAACTCCAGAAGCTACTTCGATTAGCAGAATAACTGCTTTTAACTCCGCTGAAATCAATCTGTTTTCGAGCAACTAGAAAGCTTTACAAAAAATTCCACTTTCCAGCTAGTCGTATATTCAATACTGAAACTGGCATTAGCAAAGTTCAAAAAAATTCTGAAATTCTGGGAACAAGAGCTTTGAAACAAGTTTGTTTATGCATACCCAAGTAACCTAACCGAAGTACCTAATTATCCCACATCGGTCCTATTTACCCCATGGCTAGTTCCCAATTTACCCCAAGAGGTAAATCGGAACAACTGTTATTTTATTTTCTTTTTAAAATTTAATGAAATATTTTTTGTTTAAGTTTTTTGATATGTTTATTTTGTAAGAAGGTTACCAAAGCTTATGTTTTAATAAAAGTCGGTTAGATATGTGACTTTGTTCGATTGCTTTTGGATTTTTTATATTAGGTTACCCTAATTACCCCACTTTTCCCTACATAGCTTCAGTGCTAGAAAGGACATTTGTGCGTTATATTTCAGTTTCACACTTTCAGTTTTAAACACACAGCTTGCCTGTTTTTTGTTTTTTGTTTGATGCTCAGTCTGCATCTATAAAACCTGCAACAGTCAATGAAGATTATTCATACCCAATATTATAGTTTATAATGTAAGGTATCGAAGTATCTATTAAAGTTGTTGAACTGGTGCAACATACAGCAATATATGGATAACAATTATTAAACCAGTCATCAAAGATAGTTTTAGTCATCCAAGCTTTACGATTGTATAGCCAGTATACAGGTAGTTGGTACTTCTCCTGCATAGAATTTCGTCCTTCGTCTCTGACATAAACTTAAAGGAAAGCCAGATGTGTTTTTAATCAAAACAGTGTGACGGAAAAAACAGTGTACATGTGAACATATATGGAAACCAAGCTATCTGAATTCCGTGTTGTAGCAGGGGCTGTCGCAATTTTTGCATCGTGTTATATGGAAACCGTGTTATCACATACATAGGCTACTTTATCCCCTTGGCTTCTGCATGTAGATTGTTTTATTTACACTATTGAGAAAAGCAATTTTCGCATCAATGTGATTCACTTGGTTGAACTGAGCTGGATGAGCTAGTAATAATCTTATTGTCGAATACCTTACCACTGGTGAGTGCCCTCTTTAAAATCAATTGATTGAGTAAAGCCTTTGGCTACAAGACCTGTTTTATAACGTAATAACTCACCACAATTCCTCGTTTCTTCTTAAATACAATTTTCACAGCTTTCTTCCCAGCAGAAAATTCTAACAGGGTCCAGGCTTTATTTTCAAAAGATTCACTCTAAACCTATATGTCCATACACAGTTCAGTTCAGTTCAGTTTTCATACTCTCTCGATGATGTCGAAGTATTAGAATATTTATTTGAAATCATGTCAGGTGTCCAGGTTATATCATATGGATAATCATTATATTCTGGATCTTCACAATCTGCTACAACAATATTCATAGGACTCTGAACCTGCTCTTCACTACTATGAGAATCAGTATGTAGTATGCTAGTTTCATTGGTTATATTTTATATTTTATGTAAAAGCAAATTTTTGTACGTCTCTGGACTTAACAGATCAGTAGATCAGTAGAATCTATTAAGCGATGTCCTTAAATATCTGTACAGAAGTCGAAAATATATTTTCGTTTTTTCACATTTAATAATTTTTTACGAGTGTTATAAAGTATCATGATATATGCTACTATGCAGCCAACATTTTTTAAATGAGATAAATCAATTTTATTATTAGTCTATCTTTTCGTGGTCCCTCTTGGTGGGTAATTTATTCTTAACGTGGACAACCGTATTTACCGCCTCCGTCCAGAGCTGCTAACTCAGATCGGCGTCCTCCAGCACACATTTTACACAACTTTTATTGTGGCGAATGTGGGACTGCCACCTGATGCTGACATGCTCTTTTAGATACTTCTGAAATTTATGACCATTGTATATTCTCAATGTTTTTTTTTTATACCATATATTTATTTGATTTTCCAACAGACTTTTAAATTCCTTACATCTATCAAACACTTGATATTTTGATCACATGTAGTAACCAAAAGTCATTCTAGAATAATCATTTATAAGAGTTAATAGATGTTCTCAACCGCATTTACTGTTATCATATGCCACATTTCTTAAAACATCCTCCATATAATTCTTGAACACACTTTACTGTTCGATATGTGATATGTGTGTGTGAATCAACATATCATGCACTGAAATTGATCTTTCAAAGAGTCGTCAGTAGGACCCAATTCTATGTATTTATCACACGATGAAGCATTTAAATTACATTTGTTGCTTTTATTTTAGCGACTTTAAATGGACAGCCTTTGATCACATTTTTTGGCATTTTATAGTGAAAATATTCAAACTTTTATTCTCATTAGATCTAGGCAGGTGTTTTGACTAATGCACTTTATTGTTCATTCCTATATATCCATATTCCAAATATCTTCGTGGGGCTTCTTGTAGCAATTTTCTTTAACAGTTTTATAAGGAAATATTATATTCGAATTCTGAGCGCAAATAGCAAATTTCCGTCGCAACTCTCCATCAACAACAGTGCAAAAGGAACACTTTAGCGGAGCGCGGTGTCTCATCGATCATAGCGTTTAATAGCCAAAATGAAGGAAGATAGATAAATAAGCATTAAAAATAACAAAAGCTGTCAACCAAACTTTTATTATGAAGAACGCTACAGACAAAAGGAAACGATCACTTGTGGAGAATACAATGGAAGTGAAAGATGTTGCAGAGTCAAATAATTAACAAGATCCGCGCTTTTAGCTGTATGAAAGTCGGGTCGCATTCTATGACAGAAAAGGGAAAAATTTCAATAAATGAGAAGCGGAAGACATTGGTAATCGAGCAAATACAACAGAAATATTTAGAAACAATTAACAAATTTTCCAAGCCGACTACTAATCACGGTAATTAGACTTACACCTTTCAGAGCCGAAAAAAACAAAACAGAAATTTAAACAAAAGCAAAATTAATATAAATATTGCAACATTTACTACAAGAACATTTAGAACAAGAGAGATCTTTCTCGAATTAGAACAATCTGTTTATGAAATTCATTGTCATATTATATTAGCCCTTAGTGAAGTCAGACGTTTGGGACAGGGAATTAAAGACTAAAACCATTATATTCTGTTTTACAAAGGAGTAACACAAGGATTAAACGGTATATGTATTATGATTAAAAATCGACGAGGCGTAACAGAAAGGATTTCACTTCTAAATATAAGTTTTAACAACAACAACGAACCATGATCAATTATCTCAGTCTACACACCTATCCAGATTGCAAAGAAGGAAGATAAGGATTTGTTTTATAATAAATTTAAAAGGAGTACTTAGTTACTTAGTAGGAGTATTTAAAGTAAATTTTATTGAGGGAAAATATAGTATTGGGAAAAGGAAGGATAATGGGCAAATATTGATAGATTTTGTTCTATAAAATAATTGTTCAGTAATGAACATCTTCTCTAAGGAAAAAAAAGAAGTAGAAAGTGGACTTAGATATCAGGGCAAATATGAAAACGAAATCGATTTCATACGTACAAACATACTTCAAGTATTCAAAGACATCGTTGTAGTAATAAGGTTCAACTTCAATACGAATCACCGCATGGTGAGGGCCAAAATCGACTCAAATATTCAGAAGATTTCCAAAGAGCACATAAAAGTAAAAAACAAACAAATTCTAACCTATCCTAAGCAATTTAAAAATTGTACTAAAAATCTGTGGAAGAACAATAATATATACTGAACAGATATGACCGCTTTAAAAAAGTAACTAATGGATCTAAATAGGAAATTATCTGCTTGTATAACACAAAAGAATATACTAGGAGTATGTCATTAAAAAGAAAGGAAACGATAAAAGATAAAAAAGTAAGATACAGCTCAAATTCGTAAAGAAATCAACAGGAGCATAAAAAACACAGAGAAGTTAAAAGAACCGGAAAACTGAGATACTATATTGAAAAATTGGAGGGAGTGGAAATGGCATCGAAAAAATTACGTGAAGGAACCTCTTAGATATCAAACGTCAAAACAAAAAGCCGGAAGACAATAACTAATAGAGTTTTAATTAACAAGGTGGCTACGAACTTTTATCAAGAAATATACGACACGCAAACAGGAAAAACTTGGCACGAGAATACGATATGGAAGAAAATATCGTCTCTGGCATCTTAAAAAGGGACGTAGAACGTGCAATCCTGTCACAAAAAAGCCATAAAGCTCCAGAAGACGATAAATTTCAAACGAACTCTTTAAAGATACTGTGGGAGTACTAGTAGATCCTCTAAAAGCACTATTTAATGAAATCTTAAACAAAGAAATGATCCCAAGGCAGTGGTTACAAACCAGTATCATTATTTTACATAAAAGAGGGGATGAATATCAAATAAATAACTACAGACCGATTTGTCTCATGACTAATATTTATAAAGTATTCTCAAAAATCAATTTATAAAAATAGTGTAGTGAAAATTAAATTTGAAAGAGATTCTAGTCCTAAATACAAAATAAAAAAATGCACGAGACAGGGCGATCCCCGTCGCCGGAACTATACTCTGTTCTTTAGGAAGAGATCTGTAGAAATCAGCATTGAGATGAATTAGGCTTGAACATTAATAGTGCGTTGTTAAATCATTTTCGCGTTGCTGACGACCTTAGACTATTGGCATATGATCCACAATCATTGCAAAAAATGTTGCGGGAACTGGTTGAAGAGAGTGGACAAGTGAGACTACAGATGAATACGAAAAAACAAAACAAACTAATGACAAATCGTCACAAAAAAAAGATACTAATCACTAAAATTTTGAAAAGAATTATGAAAAATAATGAAATTCATGGTTCAGAAAAAAACAAAATATTTAACATATGCATTTTATCATGGAGCTATTGAAATCATTTTACATAGAGCTAACGATAAAAAACATCCAGATATTTAAAATGTGTAAACAAATCATGGAGAGAAGTACATTAAAAATAAAAAAAATAGAGATGAAATTAAATTGACCTGTATAAGAAGTAGAACGAAAGTGAAAGATGTTAGATTGACAAATATAAAACTAAAGTGGAGATGGGCGTGGTCATAGGATAAAAAGTACGAAAGGAAAATGGACCAAAGAAGTTACCATCCGAAAGATTGAAAAATAAGAAGGGGACGTCAACAACAAAAAAAGTGGAACGCTATAAAAGTTGTGGAAAGCTCTAGCGGAGGCCTATGTCAGCGAAGATCAATTAAATATTAATTTTAATTTTATCTTGAAATGCTATATTTTGTGGAGATTATGACTTTTTTCAGTAGTAAAGGCTATTATTATTATTATTATCAGTTGATAATCTATGTCGCTAATTTTCATGAGGTACCAACTTCAGTTTCAACAGGGTGAGAAATAAACACATTTTTTCACACAAAACTCTTTCTTTGTCTGTCTTTTTGAGGGTATACTACGCTTGGTAACCCAACTTTCGCGCTCCGAATATGAGACAAAGACGACAGCTGTACCGACAAATATATCTTTTCTACAGTTTTCAGGTGCTTTCGCTCGTCCATGACCTTCTACGCACCGCTTTCCGATTATTCGACGGATTCCGGCAAATTCTCGTGTATCAAATACATTTTCCTTAGAAATTTCTAAATGGCGTGGTTAGATATTCCACACAACTTCCCAAAATCGATGCAAATGCCTAAAGAAGGTGTTGATGAACAGGTGTTGTTCTTTTGATCGCGATGGCGGGGGTATCGAGGGATAGTTTAAGTTACGTTATTCCAACTACAATTTTTGATAAGAAAACATTTCAATGTTCGTATACTTTTTTTTCACAGGTCCTGGGATTATAATCTGATGGACAAAAGAAACCAGGATTGGAAGCCTTAATATGACATTTTATACTCTCAATGCGATAAGCACAATTCATTTTAGGAAACATGGCCAATTTTTTGCGTCGGAGTTCAAGAAATGGAAAATATTGTTTTGTTATTTTTTTATGCAAAAATGTTAAGGTGGGTACATTCTGAGCATTTTTTACAATGTGTACGTTTTGCAAAGGGAAACAAATTGATTAATGCTGTTTATCAGATTTCCACGTGTGCAGCAAATTTGCTTATTCATTTGCAAGTGCTTGTGATAAGTTTGTACGCTCCTGCGGACGCAATCCAACACTATTCTTCCGAAAACACAATAGAACCAAATTTATATAAAATGCAGTGTGTACGCTAACCAAATGTCGTGTAAATGTTCCTTAAAAGTAGAACCAATTTATCAAATTTGATAAAAAAATGCAAACAAATGTTTTAATTTGTATGCTCGAATTTGATACAAATACTACTGTCATTTGCATTTATAAAGTAGTGCTCATGTGACATTTTTCACTGGGTTTCTAATCGTAAGAATATTAATCTTTTACATTAAAAAATATTGCTAGTAATTATTTGATTATTTAAACAAATAATTCTTATTTATCGAATGAATCTTAATGTTTCTCCAATAAAGCTGATCTTTTTGTGGCTATTTAAATTTTTTGATTAATTAGTCATACAATTACAAAAGAGATATACCATACATTTCAAAAGAAGCATTCAAAAATTTTTCGAAAGAAAGTCATATGAAAAAATAATAATGTTTAAAAGATTGCTGAGTATGGATCTGTGTTCAAAAAATAAAAATCCAAAATTATTGATACAAAATGCCAATATGTCGATTTAAAGGCAGTTATTAAGGTTAAAGAAGCAAATTATTTTGCGTATGCTCACAAATCAACGGTCGCATGTGAAAACGATAGCTCACAAACTCAATCGCGTGTGTTTGAATTTATTATTCGTCCACACGACAAATACCTTCGGTGGAATTTGTTATGGAACTTAAGCAAATGCCTGTAAATATGTTCGTTTGACGCACACATGCGCGTTTGTCAAGGGTTCTTCGTGCATCCACATTACGAAGAAAGTATTTAGCACATGTGCCCACATCCGTTTGCTTTTTTTTTGCTCAACCTTTATACATATGTAGTTCATCTTTGCTATGTGATTCAAATATCATGAAAGACGCTGGGATTCATTTAAAAATTATCCATCTAATATAATAGTTAACACAAGTAAATAGGACCCATCCAAACTTCGAACGCTTTTTTCCCACGTATTTCCTGCGGGTATATCAAATTTGGTCCATTGTATTTTATGTGGT
The DNA here is from genome assembly GCA_001932985.1 of Proctacanthus coquilletti. Classification (NCBI taxonomy): domain Eukaryota; kingdom Metazoa; phylum Arthropoda; class Insecta; order Diptera; family Asilidae; genus Proctacanthus; species Proctacanthus coquilletti. The sequence continues at coordinate 254,796 of MNCL01000181.1, read as the reverse complement.
TGTCAATAATACCAAAATTAACTATTGCCGGCTATTCAACTCAATTTCAAATTTTATTAAATCAAATTTAAGAAAAATCACTCAATTCGATTTCGACCCTAGAACACATTTAAATGGCATAGGCTTACCTTCTATGGTGAGTAAACTTCCTTTAACATAGAGCGCTACATTGATACGCCCTCGTCTTTCTGTGTGGTCACATCCGCATAAGTTGGGTACACTTTCCTCACATCGGGCATGAACGTTCATATCACATGCTGTCAAAGTAATTAAATTTGGATTAATTGCATTTTTATTTTATAAGAAGTAGGTAACAAGAAGGTTTGAAAATACGCCAGACATTATTATATAAAGTGAAGTGACTACGGTTGTTATTATAAGGAAATTTCCAATTAATTGCATCAATTTTACATTCATGGGGGTGATATGATTGAAGTAAATATTGACGTTAAATGTATGAAACAAAATTTATGTTCTTTCTAATGTAATACTTGTAGTTTAGTGAATACATATATTACATATTGAATGATTTTTTCAATAGATTTACTTCCATTTACTATGATAGTAATGTTGACATTTATGTATTTTTATACAGCAATTTAAAATATCGTTAATTTTTTACATATGATTGAAGACATATCTTTAAAATTTTATGTTTTTTATCTTTAGCTACTTCTATTGTTCTTCTTTAACTTTCTTACGATAATTTTAATAGATTTCATATCTTGTGTGTTTGATACAATGGTTACTTTTATGTTATTTTGTGTGCTATACCCAAATTTAGAGCGCAAAATAATTTGCAATTTTATTGACCCTAATGATAGTATTGCTGTCTATTCTACTGTAGACTATAGAAATAAACCTTTTTCCAAAAATTTGTTTCCTTTTTGAGTTTTGGCCTAAATTTAATGATTTTCAAACCCTAATTTTTTTCCAATTCAGCTGCTGGTATTTTGATGTTATCTCATCACGGTCGGATTTTATCTCTTTCAAATACAGATAAGCGAACTTTTTATGAACACAACCTTATTTGCAATTTATTAAAAAATAAATCCTACTCTTATATGTATGCATGCATACACAGAGTTTGGAAATCTCTTTAATACCGTATATAGTGATTCAGTTATTTTAAGAAAAGAAAAAAATAAGAAAAGAAGAAATTATAAAAGTGGCGTTAATCTTAATGGCTTCTTTTAAAATAATTAGATAGCTTCCAGAAACGCACGAAAAAATAAAGCTAATCGCCAACTCATGCGGTGAGGTAGTTAAGCGTATTTAGATATCAGTTGGCACTTTCTATTCGCATCTAATAATGAATGAATGGTACCATTTACCGCCTTATTGCAATTTGAAAATATTGAATTGTGAAAATATTTTCTTTTATTTTTTATTTTTTTTTTTCATTATTATACTTTTATATATTCTTATCACTCACATAACAAACTTCTAACCTACAGGACATCAAGATATCTTAAGCGACTTCAAAAACATTTCTTCCCCCTTTCTTCTCTAATATCTTGAAGACCTAATATGTGACTTTGGTTAAACAATAAATGTCTTAAGGAATGTGTAAATTTCAAAAATGGAATAGTATACAGAATATTTAAAAATAGTATTTCAAAATATACCAATTGTCGTAATCAACGTTTGTTCCAACATCGACCTATAAAAGTATCTCTCTCTCTAGTGCTGAGACATAGTTTTACGCTATTTTTATTTAATGCTTTTTAATTTTTCTGACTATTTCTGTTTTTATTTCAAGATATGTAAGCATCGTTCGATTGAATACATATATAGGTAAAAAATTTAATAGTCGTTTGAGTGCCCATACATGCTTTCATAGATCATGGTAATCGATTCTTCTGAATTTATTAATGGGTTCATGGCTCAGAATTTTAGAACATTTGGTCGCTTGTTAGAGAACAAAATTAACATTTAATAATAAAAATGCGACCATTTTTAATTACAGAAAGCTGTGTTAAATTATACTAGAATAATTGAAAAATCATAATTTCTGTATTTATATTTTAAAAAATTTTATTCTATTTTAATAAGAAAAACAAGTATTCTGCGCGACTGCAAATTTGGTTTAGAAAAATTAGCGAATTAGAATGTTGTGGAGAACTTTGATCACTTCTAGAAACACGCAAGATTGTGCAATTTTGCTTGCTGCTTTCTTTATAAGTTATTATAATTGGATATAAATAGAATACGAGATCTTTTTTTTTGTCTATCAAGCAATGTATATCTCCCTTTTATATGCATTTTATGGACCTCATTTAGTTAGAAAAAAATTCCTCATCTGTCCCAATGAATCTTTATACTCTTTCACGAGTGAGGTGCAATTTTAAAACTGGGTTTACCGTGAATTGCATTTATCTACTTCAAAGGGATGAAAATGATTTCTTTGGCATTTAAAGGACAAACAATTTAATTTGGACTGAATGTCTGAATGTTTTTCGTTTTTCCTAAAAATTCGAAGTTCCCCGAGTACAATTATGAACTTTTTTAATCTATTATTTGAATTAAATTTTTACACTAGCAGATTTTTTTCAAGATTTCCACTAATATTAAAAGTTCTTGTTTTGTATCCTCTTATGCATCTATTTTAAGAAAATTACATAACGAAACACCATAAACGAGAACTTATTTTAAACTTCAGGACACGGGACACCTCCGAATTGTATTACTTTCACGTTTTATGACAATTAAATAAAACCTAAATTAATTTTCAAATTTTTCATCAAATTGTTGTTCGTAAGCCAAAGTAGGAGTTAAGAGACGGGTCCCTCGATCGAAACGAAATTGTGCAATGGCACAACGTAACATTGATCACACATTGTTTTTATGATTACTATGCAATTTATTGTATTATCTGCACACTCAAGAGGTGTGGACATTTATCTAATTTCATATTTATACAACAGACAGACTTACACTTACCCGGAGCAAAAAGTGAAAGAAAATTCTGCAGTTACATCGAACATTGCATATGTGATGCAATTAAAAACGTTTAATGTTACTTCCGAAGGCTTCGCACATGTGGGATTTAGATTAAGAGAATACCACAAAAAGTAATTTACTACATTAAAATTTCAATTTTATTAATTCAAGGTAAGTGACTTGGTATACTTCAATCTTATCCTTGAACTTAGATGTTGCGATGCTTTGTTCCTTGCCTTGCAGTGCTTTTGTCGTTTTTAAAATCAGCGATTATTTCTTTCTTCATTATTTGCGACGAGTTAAAAATTTCAGGATGCGACATTTTCATACCAAACATCATCTGAAATGGAATTTTTCCCTTTGATCTATTACAAGTGTAAGAAAGAATTTTCTGGAGTTGGGGTATATGCATATATCGCTTTAAAGGATTTGTTACCCAGATTTTGAAAAAGGCATTAAAGATGATTTCATTCAGACGTTCCACACGATCGTTACCGCGAAGCATGCCTGTTGTGTTAAAAATCAAATTATCTTTCTAAGATTTGAAATTTGTTGGTGTGAGTTCAGTGCCTCTGTGTAGCACAATCCGCTGTGGATGTTCAAGTACATACTTCACTTTGGACGCAAACTTTATTATTATGACTCTTACAAGAAGGAGATATTTGTAATTTTTGGTAATTGAAATAAGGGAGCAAAGATGGTAAAAGTGGTAAATGAGAACGATACCTTCAGGCTTTCTTGGTATAAGAATGCACAATGTTCTCTTAATTCATCGCTGTTAACCTTTCAGCGTAATATAATTTGAAATAAAAGCCGAATAAGACATTTTGGAAAAAAAACACCATGTTTACAAATTTTTGACACGTGCGCCTGTAAACTATTAGTTACATTAAACGAATCAATCAGTTGGTTATTAGTTATATTAAACGAATTAATCGCTTTATCCGTTTTCTTTAAATTAGTTCGCAAAACTAAACCATAAGTTTTGAATCGTCACAGGAAGATAATCCCTTCAGTTTTATAAAGAAAAACAAATATGGCGCTTAACACACACCATCCACTATTTAAAAAGAACATTTCAAATTTAATGTTAAGAAACACAATAAAGCAGTTATTGGTCGATTTGCTTGTATTCTAGTAGGAAAATATCAGAGTGTACAAATTTGGACTTAGGGCGTAATTGAACAAAGTTGAACAAACAATCTTTTTTATTATAATTTTTCAGATTTTCGTAATACCTACCCATGCAATCAAAATTGGGTTACCAATTATCCTGTTGTCTTTAAAACTACTTTACTTGACGCACAATTACGGCTTTATATACACCAGAAATGGGCATTCGTCTTTATCACAATATCTGATACTTAAGTAAAACTTAATTTTATATGAACTCATTATGATACAATTTTAAATTAGGATTTTATACTTTCAAATATTTTCGTATACATAAGAATTTTGAGTTTCAATGACCATGTCTACAACAAATTTTAATCGTTTTCATATATAACTTATATTTATTACATCATGCATATAAATCCAAATCAACTTACAGATTTACTCTAGCACGTCTAGTTCTAGAGATTTTTGTACATTTATATTTTGAAATTAAGACACCTCCTTGATATATTATATACTTGTTGCGAAATGACAATATTTGTAAAAAAATGGTTTTAAAGGAGTTTTTGTGATCGAGTATACGAATGTAATTTTTTTTATCTTTGCGACGAGTATACTTGACAATATGCGAGAATTTGCCGTTTCATCATGACGAGTTAAAGGGTTAACAATTGCGCAATGGAAGTTCTTATGATTGATGGAATTGCAAAACTGTTTATTTTGAAAGTGGCGTAAGTCCGTTTTGGGCCGATATTAGTTAGTTCATCTTTGATGAAAATTCGCAACACTATAAATTTTCCAATGTTCTCATATTTTTATTTCAAGTTGTGTAGTGTACAATTCATATACATAGGTCTTGTTATGAACGAATATGCCTTCAAGGATTTATCACCATAACGAGGAAGACCAAGAAATTTCGCAAATAAAAATTACCTTCTTTATAGGAACAATCAAGGTCAATTTTATCAGAAAAGTTTAAGGATATGATGGATTTATTACCACATATACCTCCCGTACATCATGAATACTTTAAAATGTTAAATTGGAAATAAAATTTCAAATATAAATGGCAATGTAATAAACGTTGTTAACGACAACGCAAAACGAATAAATAATTTTTTTATGCTTTATATTTATATTTTTCACAAATTATGATGATTCTCCAATAAAACAAAGTATATTTTGTTTTTTTTATTAAAAGCAGGGCCGATTCAAATGAAATGTTAGTTGTCTAAAAATAAACTTGCCCAACTTTCCAAACAAATAATTTAAGTGGGATAAGTCCATTTGAGTATCGTACAACATCTTGGTTAAATATTATTGGATAACAAATTTATATTACCTGTGACTTAGAATCTTGTCACTATTTTTAAATTTATTGAAATACAAATCCTTAAATATCTAAGTTTAACAAAAAATTGAGTTGCCCCACTTTTCAAAATAAACGGCTCATATATGTTGACATTAGTTTGAATGGCCATCCATTACACTAATGCTAAAGAATTAAATTCCTCTAAAATTGATATCTAACGTAGAATGCAAATCAGTTGATTTGTTACTGAAAAGTGTTCTAATTTTGTAGTGAATTCGCTTTATGTCCAAGTGGGAGAAGTATCGATCATTTTATGTTTGATATAGCTCGAGTTCTAGACCAAAGGCTCAGATCTTTTTAGTCTCTTAGGTAATTTTGAAAGCGGATGATGTTATTTTCACCTCACATTAAATAACTCTATACTTGTATTATTCTGTTGAATTTCACTCATTTTACTCAGTTTTGCATAAGAGCAATGCGGGAATTGCGTGTCTAACTTTAATGCTAACTGAATTAAAAATATTAGAAGAATTTTGATGGATTTTTGTATGTTTTGGTTAATAAAAGTGAATAATTCCCTCAAATTTTGTAATAAGATCTTCTATTTAATAAATAGAGGCATTTTTCGGTTGGTTTATTACGTATTCTATTGCCTGTTAAAATAAAAAATATATAAAATGAAAGGAAATCGACTGGAAAGTTATTCAGCAGTTTTATATGTGTTCAGCCGCGCTTAGTCTGGCCTTAACAATTTTCCATTGGGATGAAAATAAGGCATATATATTTGTGTTTATATCTGCCAAAGCCATACATTCCCATGAGCCGTGTCCCCAAGCATAGATAAATTTATAAGGTTAAGTGGGACCTTCATCCTTCAGTTATTTACACTAGGGGGAAAAAACCTTCACACATGTAAGCTTTTGCGGAGCATGATGGACTTTCGACCTAAACGAACTATAAATCTCACGCAAAGGCTGTCAAAGCTATTAATTATAAGCGAATACGATGCTTTAAATTATGTTACTATATCTATGAAAGAAGGAACATACTAAACGTAAATGTGCCTTGGAGTAGAATGTACACAATTAGACAAAATGAGAGATTATAGAAATGACTAATGAATTATCTTCAATTTTTTTAAGGCTTATTATACTAGAGAACTTACTTGAGTAGTGTATTCACAATTTTCGGAAGGCCCTACCTTTGAGGCCTTGACATGAATATTTTTGATGAAAGGTAAAAAAATGTTAATTTGGCTACTTACTACCAACGACTTAGTTTTTTGTAGGCCTTGCCCTTCGGTTATTCCTTTTGTCTACCAATACATGCGTACAGTGGCGAGCGCATAAATTAGAAGATGGAACTAAGTTCAAATCTTATTGTTAAAAATATGTACTTAAATACATATTTAAGCACAATAACTTACTTTTTTACCAACAAAACAAAATATTATGTGAATTTATCCCATATTTCCCTATTTATGTGGGAAATAATGATCCGGTCGGTCTTCCTTTATTATTGATTACTTCCTGACATCTTCACCGATATTGAGTATATAAGTCGAGTTGATTAGCAGAAATGTTCTTCCATGCTTCTTAAATAACCTTATACAGTTCATTGAAATTTGGCCTCTTCTTTTCTTTATGATAAAGTACTCAACGTTATTCTAGAGCACTTCAATGGTATTTAGCCTACGAATTGAGACGGCCAAGTGAGAGGTCACATATGTCCAAAATAATTTCGAAGAGTCGATTTTTTTTATTGAACATTGCTCTCTATACATTTAAGAAACTAATTAAAAACAATTACTCAGACATTTGATGTAAGTACTTCCAAAGTTCCATAATTCTTTTTATTTCCAAAAATAACGAGCTCTATTTAGGCAGACATATCGTAGCAGGACCGCTTGCTAATTTATTGTTGGTTTCTTGAATTTTTTACCGACACGACCTTAGAAATACGCTTTATCAGTAATAAGAATCACGTTTGGCCATTTGTCTTTTGTCCAGTTAACATGCTCCTTTGCAAACAGCAAAGCAACTTTTTCTTCTCAAAAGGGGTGTTTTTCGTGCCACACATCTGTTTAACCAGTCAGCCAACCAACGTCTTACTATATTAATACTTATGCAAGTACCTTCCAGCACAGAAATTTTGTTCTGAGGATATTATCTTAAAGAATCGAGTGTCCCAGCGAGATTTATATGTACATATATAATCCATAATTTCAAGTTTATTTTAATTTCTTTCACTCATGATTTATGAGAAATCAATCAACTTTAACTATACTTTATTAGAAAGAAAGGCCAAATTATTATTTAGCAACCAATTGCACATAAAAATATTGTTAAGCATATTTTGTTAAGTTTAATTTAAACTCATAGTAACACCATATAAGAGTTATGAAAGTTAATAACATGTGGATAAAATTGGTGTTTTCTAACAAACATGTACAGAAAGAGTACTTATTGAAGTAAAAAATCTATGAATTTCAGTGTCAATTCTATGTTTTAGTACCTTTACATTTGATACCCTGTAGAGCTAGTCCATAGAGTAAAGTACCACACTGGTCGCAAAATGTTGGCGTCAAATACGTGTGTCGTCGCCACTTATGTTGAGTCTGCAGAACCTAATGAGAAACTAATCAAAGACAATAAATTGGAAAACACATAAACCATTGATTGCCACAAAAATACAACATTTTGGAGAAGTTAATGAATTCACAATTATTATAAAAGCGTGAGCACAAATACTTCATATTATTACATTGCATCTGATTTTAAATGAAAAATTGTGACAATATTGAAATCAGTAAAAACCTATTAGTGTTGTTGAAGATTTTACATATAATAAACTTTAAAACATGATAAAATACGAATAATATGAACGCCACAAGTTTACTCTTTTCCAGAACAATTGTGGGGTCATATTTACAGGTGATATGTGCAATACAAAAGATTACGTGGTCAGCTCCTAATGTTAGCCAACTAATTTTCGTTTTTTACTCGCTTTTGTTGTAAATTGCGCTGTTATTTCTTCTTCCACTTTAAAAAAATAATTAAGCCATAAAAGATGGATTTTTTGACACGTATACGTGATTGAAAACATTACCGCTGTACCCCTTGTCGTGTTTTCGTTTTATTGTATTTGGTTTTTGTTTATGTTTGGAGTGTCTCAATTGGCATAAGACCAATTCCCTTTTGAAGTTAAAATTATCATTATGAAGATACATTTGCGAAAATTACGTTTTTTTTATGTTCTTCTGATACCACAACAAAGTTTCTTTCAGAAAGCCTGAGATATGATGATGACGATTTTTTGTGTGAAAAAGGATTATGTTTGGGAATCTTTAGCGGAAAACGTTTAAGATAATGCGTGAATAGTAAAATTTTTTTTATAAATTACATTTTATTATCATGTAATATAAATAAGTACTCCCAATATGAATGCTAGATAACACTTGTTACGGTATTTTGAACAATAATTTGAATATAACAGAGTCTTTAGCTTGAAAACAAGTAACTTTCACAAATAACATGGTTTTTTAAAAACACAAATACGAATCAAAATACTATAACATGACTTAATATAAACGAATTACCTACGCGTATTTTCCACCAAGCTCTCGTTCATTCCACAACAATATCATTGGAAATTCAAGCAGTGGAGACGTTAAGGTTGGAACTTTGATTTAAGTATTGTCATAACTCTTGATTTAAGTATTTTAATAAATCAGCTACAATATTTGAGAAAACACCCAACTCTAACCCAACCAAACTTCGTCGTGTAAAAATTATTAAGAAAAAGTATGTGTTAAAGTATGATCACCTCGAAGTCAGGAGTCAAGAAATACGTGTAAATTGCGGTTTAGCAGAATCTCAGAAATAAAAATCTCTAGTTTTGAAAGAAAGAAACCTACACTCAACTACCTTTAATCAATTTGTACTTTTCTTAATACGGATCTTTTTATATACATATCCATTCATCTTTTACAAAATAAAACGTCTCAAGAAATAAAACTGAATAGATTCTTATTTAAGTTTTTATATAGTTTTTGCTACTTTTAAAATTCTATAACAAAATTTTTGTTTTCTATGTCTACAGTGTATTTTTTACATGTGTTCTTCGTAAATGTATGAATTTTGCACTTCTTGTTGATTTTTCCAGAACATTTTTTCAAAAATAATTTGTTAATAACAGCGCTAAGCATTTCGTAATATTGCAGATTTTATACCGCTCAGCTTCATTTGTGGGTAATTTCACCCATATATCAAAAATATGTAAACCAGTTACAGTTTTATTTAAAAATAGCGATTAAAATTAAAAGATGCCAAAATTCGACGCGTAAAACGGTAAATTCAAAAGATGGATACAACTCTAAAGTCCTAACTACATTGGCCTTAAGACCCCTTAATATCTTGTACAACTGTATGGACTGCCAAACAACAACTATAAGGGCCTTAGCAGATCTTTCTTCAAAGTTTTGTAACTTTTGGTAAATCTTAAAAGAACGCCACCAAGCGTACAAATCTTAAGGAATCTTAACGAAAATGACGTTTCGTACATTTTGATTCCAAGCAGTTAACGTCGGTTTTTCATCATATAAGGAAGAAGAATTTTTCACTAATTCCATTAACTCATCAAAAAATTTGCTTCCTTCACCAACTCCATTTGTTTCAAAATTTATTTTTGAACCAAGTAACGTTCTTCGTAGTGCACATGTTAAGGCGGCTTAAGGCCATTATAGTTAACGTTTAAGATTCGATTTTGAGGCTCTCTAAACTCATACTAACCAACAGTGATGACACGGGTTCGGAGCCCTGAACTACTGAAAAATAAATGTCTAACTAGAACATGCTGACGCGATAATTTTTTTTCTTTTGCGTTTCTTTCGAAACATTCTTTTCAAAATCATGAAACTAATATTTCAAGAGCTACTTGACCGATTTGGTTCAAAATTAACACCACATCCACTTAATAATATTATTTATTATTCATTTTTTCCCTTATGCCATTTTCCAACAATTACATCACTTAACAAAAATAAAAATAAATATTTCTTTTCCGGACGAGTGCTGGTGATACTTTACGTTCCACCGTCTGCGAAAGTTACAGTGCAAAGGGTCTTGCGAGACAGCTTATATCGACGTTATTTTTAATAATTTTTGCACGAAATATTTACCATTGCGTATAATAAATAATGATAACAAAGTAATATTTCCATACTCGATAAAATTATCAAAAAAATATAATTCAAAAAATTTAATTTTTCTACACGTTTTTAAAAGCCTCAGAAAGCATAGCCTCTTAAAATATAAGCGAAAACGTAGTTTTTTTTCACTCTACTGTCTGATGCAAAAATAATAATATTAAGTAAAAATATCCAACTGCAAAAACAAACGTAATTTATATTACAAAGGCGAATTGTAAACAAGATTTTAAGTTAAGTTTCACTGAAATCTAACCATGTGCATATAAATTTAAGGATTCATGGGTCACGATTCCAGGCTTAAATCAAAAAGTAATATGAGGAATCTTAATATAATCCAAATTTTCCTGTATAATGAAATGGGGTTTGCATACATTGCTTTTTTCGAGCAACGATATGAGAGGAAGTATTGTATCGCACTGTATACTCTATATTTAAAAAAATTTTCGTTAGTACAGGAAATTCTTGTTTAATGCGGTATCTTGTTCGTGGAACATTATGACGAAGAAATTTCATTTGATAAACTTGCCCATTCAATGAATAGCTCAATATTTCAACAAAATGTAAATTCAATAACTTATTTTTTGACATGATATGATGAAATAACGCTAATTTTTGCTGAACATTACATTTAAACATTACATTTTAAATGTCTTCTCATACACATATTTGGTATTTTATTGGAAGAAAAAATACTTGGAACGTAACCTCTAACTTTTTATGTGTTAAGACGAAACAATCCTGAATCAAATGTGATATTTTTTAAAGCAATTCGTATACAGGATTCAGCGCACCAGAAGACGAACCCTGTTAGTCGAATTGATTGCAACACGACCGCGTCGCCAAATTATGAACTAAGAGTTTTATTAGAAGTTTTGAATGTATTAGGTCTAATCGAATCAATTACCGTAAACCTATAAAACACATGGCGTACTAACGAGGGAAGTCCCCAACCCGGAGGCGCCAATTTGGATGAAACTTTGCACAAATATAGCCCTGTGTGGGGCAGTAAATTATCTGTTTCCAAAAGTTGCCAAAACCTCCTCAAAGTTCGAGAAATGGCCCAAACTTGGTGTAAAAGATTCAGAATATTTCACATTCTATTATCGATATTGAAGAAATTCAAAATGTATTGAGCTCATTATAAAAAAAGTATATTGCTTATACTTTCTTTGCACCGAATTGGAGAAAAACAGTCTTCAATTATTGCGTCGATACAATTTCAAATGCTTTTTGAACTTAACATTACGCTACTATTATTAACACTTCTAACAATAACTGCCGATGGAAATAGTAGTCAAGAGTTTGAAGTTTCCACTTCCTTACCTAACTCTTTTTCCTTGTTAAAATTAAAGATCGATTTTTTACATGCAATTCATTATTTTGTGAGTTTTCTTCTACAATCTCCAATAAATTTGACGTTCCATCAATAGTTTGGATTGTCTTCTTTTATTTTCTTTGTTATGTCTATTATATATATTGGCTTATCATGACTATAGAAATTAATCTTTAATACGATTCTTTCACGATGTACGAGCTTTACCTCATGAAGCAGCGAGCAAAGACGACAAGAAAATTACAAATCGACCCGATGTTTAACTTAATAAAAAATTATAATAATATTAAATCTTATATTAAAAAAATGCTGGTGAAGAGAGGCATTTTCAAATTTTTGCTGCTGGTGTAGATGACGAAAAAGTTTGACAATTTTCGTTTTTTTTTTGTAATACAAAATATAAATTATTGAAAAAAAATTATAATTCTAGTTCCGGCGATAACTACAGATGTGTAGAATACCACAAATTTCTAAGAGATCGATCTAGAAGATGTTTTAGTTCATTTTTGTCCATTTTATAGAAAGAAGAAAGACGTCTTTTTGATAAACATCTGTAAGATACTTTCCGAGATAGACCGATCTAGATCAATTTCTTTTTATTTATGTTAGAACACAGTTAGTAGATCTAGAGTATTGAATGTGCGAATTCTGTATCGATAGTTACCTAACTAGGTAACTAACTTAAACTAAACTAAACTTAATTTCAACAGGTTAAATTAAATAGATAGAATGCTTATAACGCATACGTCGAAGGAAAATTGACATAGTGCAAGATAGTTCAGTAGAGTCGTCACATTAGAGTCTTCTTTCAAAAAGAAAGTGGAACGAGCCAGATGAATAGCCACTATCTAATAAAAATGACCAGCCATCGTTCACGAAATGTTTGTTTGTCTGTGTGTCAGTTCTCATATTCCACAATAGCTAGTGAGCCAATATTCTCAAATACAACGTAATAATATTTAATACTTTTTATTTCATAGGACCTTCAGGTTGTAAATAGAGTCTTGTATGCTTGTATGCATGCGTAATTTATAAATTATCCTCTGCCCTTTTTCTGTTGAAAATTTCATAGATTTGACTTCCAACTAGTTAGATGGAAACATTTTTATTTTTGATCATCCACGTAATTCCCCATCCTTCTTTCTGTATTTTCTCACTCAAAATCCCTCTTCATCACACCCTGAACGCTTAAAACTTTATTAATCACATTTTAGTGTAAACACTTCATTCAAAATTCACTAAAAATGTATTCATTCAAATTTAATTTTAATTATTGTTTTAATTACGCTATCTCAAAGCTTTTTAGCACCCGTAAAATATGCTTTAGTATCTTTCTTTTTATAAAACACGAAGGTAATTTATTTTCCCTTCGTGGTAACTTAGGTAATTTAATTAAAAGTTGGAATAGCTAAGAATATTTGAGAAATAATTTTATGTGTAATGGGTAATTTTATGGGTAATGGGTTTATTGAAAACGTGCTCTTCCTACAATAGATTCAGTTTTCCATACTATAATAACACACTAATAGGACTTACGGCCTCAAGTAAGTAAGGATGCTCACATTTTGGATGATATCGCTTTGCGTTACACATCTCCTCGAGAGATCGTAAAGTGAATCATTTGAGAGTTTCAAGATCCAAAATTTCAACAGTAGCTGGTAAGTACATTATCAAGCATTGGACGTTGGTTTTATAGAGCAATTATGTTATATTACATTTGTTTATACTTTGATAAAGCAGGTCAGATTTTATGAGAAAGGAAATGACCATTCATATCATACGTTTGAAAGCAGTTGTATATGATGATGTAAAAATTCAGTGCTTTTCTCTCTCCCCGGAAGTTTTAGAGATAATTTCAAATGAGTTTTAGGACATGAACAAAAGATTCCAAACGATTTTATATAAATAGATTCTTACTCTATAAATTATGATTGTGATCCTCAACCCTAAAATATAACATTTTTGTAAATGGTGTATGTTTTCCAAGCCGTAAAATTGATAAAGTTGAATATTGTTTAGATCAAAAGCCAGGTGTTATACAAATTTGAGAATAAGTTATTCAAAGATTCTTCAAAGGCCTTTCGAAGAGTTAGTGTAATTTTACATCGCTTTTTTTCCATCGTACATTTCTCAACTGCTACTCTTGTTCAGTTAGTCCCCTTATTAATATACAGGTAACCCTCGATTTACACGGTATTCGATTTGCATGATTTCGGTTTAACACGGTTGAAGAAAATCAGAAGAATTTCAACCTTCACGGCATTGAATTTCACTTTAACAGGATCGGGCCACACAAATGTAAAAATTATATTAATCTTTTTGTGTATACCTTCTTATTTTACAAAAAATAAGTAATGCATATGGATTTCGTATGGATTTGTTAAGTTTATTCCATGTGTATTTCTTTTTAATGTGATTTTTGGACACGAATTGCACGATTTCAATTTACACGACATTTTCGGGGAATCAATCTACCGTGTAAATCGAAGGTTACCTGTATTTATAAACATACTTCATCACTCGATGCAGAATATATGATATACATGATCACCGTTATCAGAACTTCTTTGGCGATAAGTAGGATATCCATCTTTTCTGGTTTGTATTTTCGCAGCGAATTCACGTGGTAATTTTTTTTAAACGTTTTCCGCCCTTCATGCAATAACCTCACCACCAATATCTTCACTTTGTCAGTGACAATTTCTGTACTTTGACAATGTCGTCAGGTTGAATTTTGTTCACCAACAAAATAAGTAGACGTGTACGTGTATGACAATAAGGAGACTTCTTTTCTGCCATTCGACACACAACATGAAAGCTCTGGTTAAACCAAATATTTGCATTTATGTATGTAAGGTAGCTTCTTCATTTTAAGATGACATTTTGTTATATAAAAATATGTATATTATTTGTATAAATAATGTTTCTTGATGTAAGATTAAATATTCAATTCAAGGTTATTAAAATTGACCTTTTGTACAACATCCCGTGGGCCGTTTTCCTCGTCCACTAAGAACTGAATATTAAGCTTCCGTAAAGGTTAAAAGGAAACCCTTATGGTGAGACTTCGGTGTCTTTTTGTCTGTCAGTCACGGCAGTTTTTCTCAGTAACTGCTATTGCTAGTGACTTGAAACTTAGCAAAGTTGTAGAAATCATTTGTCCGCATCTATTCTCGGTGAAATAATTCCAAAAATATTATTGTTATTAAAATTAAATAAGGGCAAAGTTGGAACTCAAAATACCTTTTTTTTTGTTTTTTTTTATATACCACGTGGGATATCATTTGAAAGGCAAATCCCAAGGATTCAAAAAAATAGTTTTTATGTCCAAAAATGCGCGAAAAATATCGTGATGATTTGATGGATCTTTTAAAATTTAAAGTGAGATTTTTCTATTAGCACAACATAGTTCTTTTGCTTTACCTGGCATATACATATAAACATATAAACTTAAAATCTGTGGGTGGAGTTCGAAAACCTCTACGGTTCATTGAGATGCAGGTGCATGGCATCTAAAAAGTCTTTATCATTCTATGTATCGACCAAATTGTTGTAAAATTCTTTGACTGGTGGTAGTAGAAGTAGTAGTAGGAGTGTCATCTGCCACCTCTGTATGACTATATCATGTGACATAAGTTGTTTATCATATGATATGTCAAGTGTTTTGCACCGTATGCAACTTCGTAATATTTTATGTGTCATTATATCATGTATCATTTTGTAATTTTTTGTCAATTAACTAAATAAGCCATCTTCCCCCTTTATAGTGTTAGTAATAAGTAAACGAAACAAACAGACCTGATTCTCTCATTTATAGTGTTAACATAGTTTAACTATATTACAAACAAAGCAATTATGAATAAGTTATCTTAAATTAAAGTAGGCTCAGTTGTGATCCTCCACCTTTTTAGTATGGGCGATATCAGCTTGTAAACAAAGAATTATAGCCACTCCCCATAGGAGTGCTCCCAATGTTTTTGTTATATTTGAATGTTGTTTCTGTAAACCATTAGATTATAATTTTTTGTAATATTTTAGCTTTAGAACTCATCAATTTATACTTGCGCCTGGAAATGCATACTGCTAATCTTACTTCGAATGCCTCTTGGATTAATATGTATGTTCCTTGGTTTCGGTATAATTCAGGTCTTTTATTTTTATGGCAAACCGTAATACATATTATTGGCGCAAAATATAATTCGATTTTGTTAGCAACTTTTTATTTAAAAGTATAAACTACATAAAGCCTTAAAGATTAAAAAAGAGTAGTCATTAATTTCTTTTTTAATATATCTCAATAATAATATCGGAATTTGATTGCAAAACACTATACATTTTCAAACGCATTATTACTCAAAGCTGGCAAGTTCTAAAAGTATACAATTTTTATGATTTTTATGATTATTTTGAAATAAAAAATGAAGAAAACTCGTATTCAGTGAATCAGTGAATGCATCAAGCAAATATTACGTTATAGAAATTTTCTGTACGAAAATATATTCTACTTTTCACGTCTTTTTCTAGGTTTCTTTAAACGAGTTTCAACGTTATTTTAACGCCATTTTCTATAGCATCATCTTCGGTGTCTTGAATGGTGTGTGCTGAGTAAAGAGTGGAAAAAATAAAAGATACGATCGAGCCGAGCTTGCTTTCTTTAGTAAAGCAAACTCGTAATTATCCAAGTTTTTTAGACGAAGTGTCCCTCAGCATTAATTATTCACGAGATTATAATGATAAATACGGGTAAATACTAAAAATATGGTTTGCATATAAAATGCTATGTTGCTTTCCGTGACCTTTAAAATACGTTATTGCATTTGGTGCCCAATTATTCTTATTCTGGTAAATTCGTCTCACTCGTCTTATTGAATGAAGAACAAAATTGGTAGTAAGGATTTTAGCACATAAATCAGGTGTGAGCAACCCCTTGCATCAAATTGAGATGAAAGATGTGCTTCTTTTCGTTTCTTAGAGTTCACTATTGTATAGACATTTTTATAAAAAATATACGCGTCTGAGTTACTGAGCCCAATAAAGACGAATCGTTCTGTTTTAAAGAATACGGCCTCTGAGTAATTCAAAGCTACAATTAGATGTTAGTCATTTAGAAATATTTCTTTATTTAATAATATATATTTATATATACGTATATTTATGTACACAATTTTTCAGGTTATCGTATTTCGTATTGAGAGTACCTTACTTAAATTCTGGAGTTAAAAATTAATAAAAAAATATCTTGAAATAATTCCAATAATCAAATATCATCAAATCCGTTTGTTGGTTTAAACATTTGGCCTTACAACGGACATGAACAGAAAAGTAAAAGGACAATACTTTCATCTGTGCTCTACTTGCTATAGGCCATTTCCACTCTGCCCAACTTATGATTTAAATTTCCTTGATATACATCCAAGGAGTAAAGCATTGCATTGTAGAAGTACGAAAATTCGAATCACCGAAAATTAAGGGTTTACAAGAAATTTGTAAAAGGATTTCAAGTGTTTGATAACTTAAAATTACTTCAGTAAATATTTATTTTTCCGATTTCGAATAAATTAAATATCAGAATTGTAAGAAATATATAAATGTTGAAAATAACTCCCAAAATTGTAGTTGCGAAGATTTCGATTTTGTATTTTGAGAAATATTTATTGAGAATTTTTCTCCTTTTTAAGTTAAATAGTTTCTATTTTTTAAATGCGAAAAGTGCTTTCAAGGGTATAAGTGGCAGAAAAGACAATTAGTTTCTGGAAGTTCAGTTCAGAATTCTTTCATCTGGCTGACGTCACAGCATTCTGAACCGAACTTCTGAGCCAGTGTTTCAGTGTTTCTGTATCATGGAATTGAGGATAGGGAGGTGAGTTGCGTGTGGCCTGATTTCGAATATTTTGACAGTTGGGACTTTTGCTGTAAAGCGTTACTTAAAGTGGATTAATGAACAATTTTAATTAAAATACTGACCTAAACCAAAATAGTTCGCCTACCCGCCTCAAAATGACAACTTTAGACTTTAATGATGTACACCGCTGTTATGGATAAAATTTTGTCCTCAAAATTCAATTTTAATTTGTTTACAATCAATTTATTTTAAAAAGTAAATAAAAGAATTCAGTTTTTTAGGAAAAAAGATGAACAACGGAAACCAATTCTAATTCAGAATAGTTTGTCGAGGCAAAAATAGCTGCGAAATAGTTCGCCTCCTTTAAATTTTCCCACAGTAAGGTCTAAAAACTTAGAATTTTGTTGCATTGCCCTTATTTTAAACGACTTATTTCATCCTTTGAGTCATGGCGAGAAGGCAATTTTCTCAATTGAAGAAAAATCCGATTGTTGGACGGCCAGGGGATGACCGGCACATTAAGTGCAGTCAACCGAATTTTTGTGGGTTTTGCCGTATGGCAAGGGGCAGCATGTTGGAGTAGACGTTAAAAGCTCATTTTCCAGAACACTGTTACCTTTTAGCGTTAACAAAGTAAAGTCAACCCAAACCCGTGAATATCATGACTAAATGAAACTTTATAAAGCCGAAAAAAAGTGTCAGTTCTTAGTAAGCGAAAACACCTGTTACGAGGTACTAAAATTGTACTAAAATTCGGATAGTAGTGATGAGGAAGAACTAAGATTTCGCAGAGTGAGAAAAATAAATAGAATCATATCATCCGATTCTGATCCGGGTACTGAGAAATGTAGCAGTAATACTGAATATAACGAAGAAATCATTGATGAGATTTTTCAAGAACAAGTTATGGACAACGAAAGTGAAGTTGATGATGAAGAAGAAAGCCTAATTCAGTTTAGTGAATGGAGTGACTTTAGGGGTCCGAAAAAACCTTTTTGTTTATTGAAACAGCCGGCCGTACTACACAATTACCTGGTACTCACGATTTCTAGAATGTATTTTCTTTGTTCATTAATAAACAAATAATATAGATTTGCTCGTATGTACGTTACGTACATCTTCACGGATGCATAAGTGGATACGAACTAACTCTGAAAAAATAAAATAATTCTTTGAATTGATGTTGTGGATGGGATTTGTAAAAGCCAATGCTATAGCGAATTATTGGTCCAAAAGCCCATCATACCACGGAACAGATTTGAATTACTACCCAGCAACTTGCATTTTGCTGACACTTTTTGTTAAATTGCAAAAGATTTATCAAGAAATTTTCATGCCTAGAGAAAACATTGTCACTGACGAAACATTAATTTCATGGCGTGAAAGATTCATATTCAAACAATATATACTAAATAAAGCATATAAATATGGAATCAAATTATTCAAGTTATGCGCAACTGAAGGGTATGTATGGTCCATAAAAATTTATTCCGGAAAGTTAGCTAACGGTAATAGAAAAGTATTGGCACGTAGTGTTTGTCAACAACTTGCAGACAGACTGTTCGAACAAGGACGAACGTTATATATTGATAATTTTTGTACAAGCTATGAATTCATTATATCATGTATAAATCGGAAATCTCATGTAGTTGCAACACTTAAAAATAACAAAAAAATTAAGAAAGAAGGGTAATTGGTATCCAAAAAGGATAATAATGATGTTGTTCTAATCAAAATGCGAGATTTTCGAGATGTAATGAGTTGAGATGTAACATTTTTGTCAACAAAACACGCTCCCGTCATGGTATTAAGTCCAACAAGCACTCGTAACATACGTGCTGCTTCTGCAAGCCAATAATCGTCCGGAAAATTAAAGCCATTAGTTGATGTTGGCATATAATAAAGGAAGGTACGAAATAGATTACTCAGATCAATTGATTTTGCAAATACTATTAACAAAGGAATGAAATGCTACCGAAAACTTATGATACAACTTCTCCTGGGTATTTCAGATGTAAATCCCTTCATTTTTTACAAAATGGCCGCGAAAAAGAATATAAATATAAGACAGTTCGGAGAATTGTTAGTCACAAAATTATTAGAGCTGCCTGGAGATATGAAACTCTTGTTCTCAGCCAGCATAATATTGCCGTTCAAAACACTGCTTTTGCAATAAAAGCTTGCTCTCAACGTAATCAGCATAATATTGCCGTTCATAAAACTGCTACTGGAAAGAGCATTATACCCGTATGCAAATTAAGTTACATAAACAAAAGACATCATATGGATCGATTAAAGGCAAGGAAAAACAACAACTTTTTGCCCAAATTGCCCTGGCCAACTGCAGCTTTGCATAAATCGTTTTCAAATAGTACATACGAAACATTTTTTAAATAAACTATTACCATAACCATATTTCTGTTATAATAATTTTACAGAGACTTATTATATCCTATGAAACATCTTTCCACCTTCCTAGGAACATTTTCCGTAAGTAGTCAATATAAGCGGCATGTTCAAAACTTTTGCCGTCAACCGATTAAGCGCTAATAATACACTTCAACTATCACAGGCCTCTCTTGTTTGTTACTTTCTTTGGCCTTTATATTTTTTCTAAAATCTTCACTCAAACTTTTTCCACGTGCCATTACAAATTTGATAATAAATGCACTAGACGTTTTTTCACAGATAAGCGGAAATAAATGACAATGATAATTAGAATAATTATTATGCCGTGATTTTTGCCTCGGTCAACTGAATTAGAATTGTTTTTGTTTTTCTTTTCTGTTAGAAATGTTACTTCTTTTAAAAGTCCAAGCTTGGCATTTCAAGGCGGGTAGGCGAATTATGTTGATTTAGGTTAGTATTATTGCACCCTTCCTATTCAAATATCCTTAGGTAACTTAAGTAACATGTCTCAGTTGCTACAATAAGCTGAAAAGAGGCTGAAATACGCCTGTTTAATGCAAAAGCTTTATTTTTCATAGAATTAGATTATTAATAACGTCTGTCCGACCTATTTTTCGTTTATAATTGCTTTTATTTTAATAACATACATCCAATTCCGTTTTTATACAGACATTATGTACGTAAAAATATAGGGAGTCTTTAAAATCTATGAGAAACGACTAAAATAAGTTCTCTCATTTCAACTCACCATGCACACAGAAACACTTGAGTTGAGAATGACGTCACAATAACATCAGGTTAAGGTTTTGGGTTGAGAATTCTGTCGGGTGAGAGTTACACAAATGGGTCAAATGAACCACCAGGAAAAATGTAGTGAGGAAGCACAACGAAAATTTAAATTTAAATTATTTTGGTGGGAAGAGGTATGCACACCTGAATTGCCTTTTAGAAATTTTAACATTTTTTAAAAATATTTTTTAATTAAAAGGCGTTTAACCCGTTGCACTGCAACATTTTGGTCTTTGTGCCCATTATGTGTGTATCTTGATTTTTCTGGACTTTCCGTCTGTCCAGAATAAAAATTAGCTAATTAAATGAAAAATTTAATTGAATGTTCTTAATATATATCCCATTATTTTACTTTGTTACTGTCAAGGTGGATCTCTGTCATTGCATTTTGCACCAAAAGAAAAATTTTAACAAAACTTCTTGAACGAAATATCGTATCCATAATAATATGAACCATCAAATGGTTAGCGACTAGCTGAATAGATAACAACGTTAGTCCTTATGAGAGAACGAAAATAACTTGGTTTAACGGTGTATGCAATAATAAAATACAACGATTGCGATCGAAAGGTGGCGCACGAACGTTTATAAATTTTAGGCGCTTCAGAACAGTAACAAAATAAAATAGTAAAATAACATATTGCGAATATTAAAATAGTAAAATAATATATTGCGAATATTCAGTTAAATGTTTCATTTAATTAGTTAATCTTAATTCCGTATTTCGCCTCTCCAGCAAAATCAAGGTATACATTATTAGTTAACATTTTATTCGTAATAATCACTTGCATGCATATCCAGGAGCGCAAAGTTCAAATACTTCCGAGCGCAAACTAACCCTTAACCTAACCCATCTGAAGGTGACACTATTAATTTACTGTAATACTCGCATGTTACGCAGGAGATGACAACATAAATTTTATCTTTTTCTATTTTACTTTTATATACTGCATATCTTTAACAAATATTCGAGTCCAAAAGGTTAGAATGGTTTCGACCGATATTTGATTTAAATGTAAGCAAAAATTGTAAACAAAGCTGAAATAATGCGTTTTGTTTAAATTAGACTAAGAAAAAACTGAATACTGATGAAATAAACAAACATTTTGATGCAAATCGCAATGTTCGATGATTTTACAATAATTAAATGTTGCATTTAAGAGGCAGATTAATTGGCCGACTACTAAAGATTGCCTCTCAAGAACAATTAAATACCAGCGGTTCTCAAGATACAAACGGATGGACAGATCGACAACTAGAGAATTAAAATATTGTACATAAGTATGTAAGAAAGTTGTGATATAAAGTTCTACTCTTTATGTGGTATAAGTGTACTCTTATACATTATTTATAAACCTATCAAGTTTTTGCTTTGCAAGTTCAACCAAATCATATTGAAAAAATTTAATTTTAATTCAAAAAACTTCTGCACTTTTGCACTTTATACACATGCATTTATTTCTGTAAAATGGCACTCGAACTGCAAAAAAGCAATTTAAATAAATAACATACTAAATCCATGATATTGTTATAAGCAAGTTACAAATAATTATGAAGCGTGTTATATTTGTAAAAGCAAGCAAATAAATGCACTACATGGGAGTTTCTTTTTTAATTTTATGTTGCTAACCCACATGACACCTTTTTTGGTTGTTGTTTAGAAGCATTCCCCGGAAAGGGTGCAACATTTTAAACCGGCTAACAAAATGGTGTATTGTTCTCGTGTCAATTTTTATTGCCACTGCAATTCTTCAGTAATTACTAAGCATAAAGAAACAATACCTGTTTTTGCAGGGCAATTGATTTTTGAATATAAAACATCTGAATAATAATCGAATAATGAATCGGACTTGTCATTGTGCACTTGAGCCAAAAAAGGACATGATATCTCTCAGCCGTAAAGTTTATCCAAGGAATAGGCTCGGCTTGGTCAAAGGGCGCAAATGCCGTACTATCTTGGGCCGGTGCGGTAGGCTTCTCTTGTACTTTTCTTTGTGTGTGAGAGATGATTGTTTGCTCATGTCGGGGCCGAATCCAATTCCCAGTTCGGGTCTGCTAAGTACTTATTAGTTCCCTTATGTTTTCGCTGCTTTAAAGTGAAACTTCTACAGCGACAATCGTGAGTCAATTTTTAGATAGCGTTTGTTTGTTATACGCGAAAATAATATTTAAACGTTTCATTATTTTTGTTTTATATGTGTCATTTTCTATGATTTCCCTACATAATAATAAAACAACGAAATACGAAATCACTTTCCTCTTAAATCTTCTTTTAATCAATCGTAGTCGTATTATAATTTTTATTATTGTTATTATTATTGTTGTAGTTTTATTTAATTTATTTTTTAAGTAGATAATTACTATGCAGCTACCCATATTTAGCTTGTTTAAAGAAATCATATATCAAAGAGCATTAATAAAATAATAAGGATTTTATTTTCCGGAAAATTAAAAATGATAGAGTGAACGATTTTGGAAATAAGACCCGCCTTAAATGACGTTAATGGACACAAACAGTTGTGATTAATTATATCGAACTGTAATCGATTTTTGTTTATTTGTATTGACTTTTCTTTATTTTTAAAAAAATAATGCTGTTATTAATAATATTCAAATTATATTTCAAAGGATATAGTATTCCTTTTCTCCCTCTTCTTCCCCGTCTTCTTTTCACATATCTCTTAATCGATATCATAAGTATCATTATCTGTTGTATTGATCGAATATTGGAGCAAAATATGCCTCAGCAAGTGTCATATATTAATGAACAAAACAATCCGACTACAGTTACACTTATAATTGCAACTCTTCGTGCAATTAGTACAAAAAATTGTCAGCAGTTGTTCTGGAGCAGGTGGAAGTAGAGTTTGAATTGCCTATAAACCGTCGCTCAATACCCATCCCCATTCTTAAGGTTCAAGTTCGTTACCTAGCCATACTTGGACTTTATAGGAAACTCGATAAGAGGTACCAGATGTTGGAGGAAGGTAGGATAACTGTACGCTTTTATTGCGCCATGTGCTCTTTACAAAGCTTAAATATCTATAGCTATCTTTAGAATGATTAATTTTTCTTTTTATATTCGTACATAGCATTCGTACAAACGATTTCCATTCCTGAGATTGATGTCTGGAGAAGAGTCGGCCTTCGTCAATGCCTTAATGCAATCAATTAATCCATTACGTTTTCCAAGTAACTTAAATACATACCTTTGTTTTACCTCTTTTGAAAAATGCTGACGTAGTATCGCAACAAGTAATAGCGTTTAAAAATGTTATGAGCTTTACATTTTGGATATGAACTAAAACTTTTTGACGAATACATTTTGGCTTCTATTTGCTCTTTCTCATGTTTTAAAGAATAAATTAAATAAGATTCATTATCAGCTTGTTTTACAGAAATATTAACAGCGGTTAAATTTTCACACACCATTGAAATGAAGCGAAACTTGTTCAAAAAACAAAAATGTCTCTGTCGTAATTAACGTATTTCTGAAATATATCCTGCATCGATGGTATAGCCAGTATTTGTGCTATCATTTTCAATATTTACACATTGAAAGCAATCTTCCTTCCAACAAGAATGAGGTACACAAGAGTCTACTCCCTTGTAAACTTGTGTTTATTTAATGGTGTGAATATACATACACAAAGCAATACCTAGACATTTTTACTTATGTTCTACGCCCAAGGACGTGGATAGTAGAGAAATCGCGATATCTCTGAGAAGTATAAGGACCTTTTTTTGTAGAGAACCGCATGGTTTACTTTAAAATAACTTTTTTTTCGAAAACACTTGCCGATTTTATCTTTGACCTTGAATAAAATTGTTAGGAAAAGTCGGATCGACATTTCGTTTGTATTGATGTTTTTAAGGTTTTTACCAATTTTCAGCTCTACGCGTATTCCAGAGTTTGGATTTCTTTTGTCTACTTTGACTGGACTATAAATAAATACCTCTCAGTGGAAATAAGAAAATTGTCAGCACTATTCCTTTCCTTGATTTCATTTCAATAGTTAATCTCCAACCCTTTGTGTATTACTTCTTGTAATATGAATTAGTAATTGGTTAGTACCATTACATTCTATTAATTCTTCTTAATTTTTATTCAAAGATCTGACATTCCAGAAAACACCTATCGAATAATACAGCTCAGAGCATGGGTAAAATATTGGATGTGCTATCACAATTAAATTAATTTGTATGCATATTGAAATATTTAGTCCTAATCGAAATTAACGGACCGATTAATTATTAATTATAAGCGGCTAAAGTTTCAGCCAATTCGCTTATTACTTCCTTCTTTTTAGTTCAAATCGACTCAATTCATTTTATTTAATTTCGAATAACAACAAAAGTGTAATATTTAGTGTCAGATTGCTTAATTAATGAATTTTCCACCGCGAACAATTTTCGAAAAAAATTATTCGTTATACGAATTAAATTTTCATGTATAAGTTCAATATTAGCTCTCATGTAATGCAGAGGTGGAAAAATGCCACAGCAAATTTAAAACCATTTTTAGAATTAATTTTTTTAAATTTGGAATTTTGCAATACACCATAGAGCACAAGGAATGATTATTTAGATTAATGTTAACTGCTAGGGAGGTCACAAGGATTTCATTTACGTGTAAGAAGCTTACACTGGGCTTTGCACGGTTTAGGTTTTATCTTTATTTGTGAAAATAACATTGGTCAACAAGATTTTTCCCTTTGACAAATGAATATGATTTCTTCCGAATTCGGAAACGAAAATGTTCAGTTAGGTAAGGTTCTAGAAAAAAAATGCCTTCAAAAGTTAAAAAACACGGATTTTATGCTATTTTTATAATAAAAAATGAATTAATAAAATGACATAAAAATCAAATTCATAGCCTAAACTATGAATAAAATCTTAGACTATTATCACATCAAAAATTTTTAGTTTCCCTCAAAATAAAATAAAATAGCATTTCAGGGCTTCCAAATTTGTTGTCTCTAGGCTAGATAGGATGAGCCTGAGCGCTATGAATGTAAAACTCACAAATTTATGGTTTAAGTGTTTCGCAAATATTTTCATAGGTATCCCTTGAGTTTGGAAGAATTTATATATCTATATTCATGCGCTCAATAGTGTAATCGGAGTTATTCGCAGTATTTAACATTTGGTGGACAGTTTGCCTATTTGATTTTCACAGAGTCAATCCGAGGAGGTTTTGGTCTGGCAGTATCCGGCTTTACTGTGCATTAGCGTTGAAGGCAGTGGAATTTTTGCTGTAGATTGCTGTTTGCAATGGTGCTAAGTTGTTAAATCTCGTATTAGCAGCGTGCTGCTTGTTTGGTTTTTCTATTATTTTTAAATGATGAAGAAATCTTTTATTATTTGATCTTTCATGTCATTGGATCAACGATTCTGCCTAATCACTATATGAACGCATGCTTTGTTTAAATTATACTTAGCTAACTTCAATTCATGGCTTAACTTGATTAGTACTTGTTTAACTTATGTGCTATTCTTCGAATTGCGTTTAACATTTGTACTATCCTAAAGCAATTGTTTGTCGCTTTTAATATTATTTCGAAAATTGTTCTAGCTCTACAGCAAGTCAGTGGAGTCAAAAGAATTAATTTTTTGAATAAAATGTCGTGCCTTTATTGTGATGTCCACTCTTACCCTTTGCAACCTTGAAACAAAGGTAGTGTCAACAAGTTTTCACGCGAAATGTGAATTTTTGCAGCAAAGTGAGCCTCTATTATAACACAACAATGAATAAGCGGGATATTATTATATTTTTTGATCGACTGTGACAATAATGCTTAATTTGTAATTGACTTTTCTCATTTTACTACTTTTCTGGCTCTCAAGCCAATCAAACCATGAGCACTCACTTAAATCAACTCAATAAGGACATAGAAAGACCATCCTTTTCAGTTTTATGTTCTACCAACTACCCTTTAAAATATCACTATACTCGTCGTTTCCAAAGCTTGCTTTTTATTATTGTAAACTAGCTGATGCTCTCGACTTCACCCGCCAAAAAGAACCTCGATCGAATGCTTATCTTTTCCTAGATTTTATTTAATCTTTTTTCCATATTATGTACGAGGATGGTTTGAAAAGTCCATGAAAAAATGAAAAGTACTTAATAAAAAATATCAAGATAAACCATTTTTATTTTTCAACGTAGTCTCATCTTAGGCTTATACGCTTCGTCCAACGCAGCTCCAGTTTTTTGATCCCTTTCGAATAATAAGATTGGTCCAATTCCGCAAAATTGGCATTCGTTTTCGCAATTACATCCTCGTTTGAATAAAATCTCTTTCCATTTTTCATACTGGAAACAAATAGTAGTCCAAGGGATTCAAATCTGAAGAGTAGGGGGTATACGGAAAGAGGTGGTACCCTAAATCCGTCCATTTCGCGACCATAAAAAAAGGAATGAGCTGGTGGATTTCGTGATAGTAAAGGGCTTTTTGTGGGCCAATCATGGATGTTTTTCTTGCAGCTTGATTTTAAGCGGTCCAATAACGATGCCTAATATGCACCTATAATAGATTCACAATTTTCCAAATAGTCGACGTAAATTATTCCCTGACAATCCCAGAAAACAATCGCTATAATCTTCCTGTTACATGATTCATCAATTTTTTGGAAAGCACTCGACTTACACGATTCAAACAAACTAAGCAGAAAGTAATAAACCAATATGGCTGAAATTTGGTGCGAATTCCTCCAATAGAGGCTACTAACTGAAAATAACCTCGGTCTGTATCTCTTTGACTATACACGAACTTTTCAAACCACCCTCGTATTCTATGCCATGTACTTTTAACAAATTTAATATTTTTTTTTCTCAAAACTAAACTCGAATGACCAGTTATGGCTTAAATAAATCTGATTTTCTATTTCTAACAAAATTAAATGTTAATGTAATTTGTGAATGTTAAAATCGCTATCAGCGTGATGATGATCATTTTATATTAAGACAAATAATTTTCATTGATAATTTCCCACTGCTGACATCAGATAAAGGTACCGTTATAGGTAAATCAAAAATTGTCAGACCATTTGCATGGTAAGCAATATAAACGCAATTTTTCATTTTAATAATTCACATTCAAATAATTTAAAGGGTTAATTGAAAAGAGTCGTGAAAATGTTTAAAAATGCTGCTGTTATTTTAAATATGTATAGTCATTTGTTTAAATATAATGCAATTGTTTTATTTAAATTTTTAAGGCTAAATATGTTTTTAAAATTACTATATAAGTTTATATATGACCTTTTCGATTCCATATACATTACACTAAGCCTCGCTAATTGTTGCTCATATTACTCTAAATAAATAATTTAAATAATTTAATATGAGGAATCATTACTGAGGCTTAGTGTAATGTGTATAAGATTGGAAAGCTTATATATGTACATATTTGTTTACACTTAACATTCTTTATATTATTCGTCAACTTCCAAGGGAAGTAATATAGGAACAATTTAAAGTGTTAAACGTCGTTTCTAGGTAAATCTCTTTTATATTTCCTTGAACTCATCGAGAATATCTTTTATGTCTTTTTCATCCTTACAAATTTATTGTATATAAAAAGATATCGATACTAATTGAAGGGGAAATATGATATCTTTTTGCAAAATCACTAAGTGGTCTTTCTTTGAATGTTTTATTAATTTGACCTTTCATAATTTCTACTTTCAAAAATGGTTGTTAACGTAATTTATATATCCGAAGACATCTGCAGAAATTTTCCTAATATTTAAACAGTAGAGAAATTAGTTTCTTATTGCAGTTCTTGCTTTTAACTGCAAAAGTAATTTAGCTATGGATTTATGGGCATTTGCAAACAAATCGAAGTACTTCCGCCCAATGCAATGCAATAACTCCATTTTAATATCTTATATTTTTCTGAGAAACTTAGTAACTCTTATCATTTTATTGCACTTTTTGATCAGCGCTTGATAACGGTAGCATAATGGTACAAACGGTGAGTGCACATTTAACATATAACAATGTTATACCGCATAATAGAAAAAATATGTAAATATGTGATTTATCGTTATACTTCCATTTTTCTGACTTATTCTTCTAAATATTTTTCTACAGAGTCTCGCAAATTTTCTAATATTGCTGTTGTCAAACATTTCTCCAATTGATTTTCTTAAGAAAGTAAATCTATTGTTTTGGTCGGATACTGACTTGTAGTTTTAATATGGAATTATTCCTCACGAAATTTAAAAAAACAGGCTTTCTGTAATATTTCACGTTTTTTCCCTTCTGTCATATCACATATCATTGGTTAAGTCACGTGTTATGTGAAATGTAATGTTTCATCAGCATATCTAGCGTCTGCCACTATGAAATGTGTTTTATATCATGTGTTACATCTTAAGCGTCACTCATCATGTGATATGTGTTACGTGACGTTTGGTATATTTTATTATGCTTTGTATTATTGTATTATATTTTTATGTCTTACATCACGCGTCATGTGCCATATATCATGTGTCACGTGATGTATCGAAATAAAACACGTTTCAAATTCAAGCTAGATATTTGTGAAAACCCCATCTAAGTTTGTTTAGTGGTTTTTACGTGATGCTTAAAGATAAAGCCAAACAAACGTTATTTCTAAAGCTAGTCCGCAATACTAATTTTTCAAAAATATTTTTTATGTACACATTTTTTGGGCTTACATGTTTATTATATACATAGATGTCGACTACTGATAAAACAGTGCATAATATAACTTTTCACCTATTAAAGACTAACATATTATAATAACTCCGTTCTAAACAGCATCTTCCATCACACAGGTTATTCCGGTTTACGTATAAATATTCAATTTGTAATACAATTTGTTTACTAGACAACATCTTAGTAGGATCAAAATGTAAGATTTCTTGTTAGAAAATATTAAAGTTTATTTAGAAATTCTATTTTTATCTTTAGTACGCTCTTATGCGTCCACGTATACTGAAGAACAAAACTCTAAGTTGGATTTAGTATAAACAATTATTCATGTAGAAAACAACTCCTAAATTTCACAGCACTCAACCCTTTCATTTTTTTGTAATATATCTGGCATGTGAGGAAACAAGCAGGCAAAGGAGGCTTGAGAAAATTTCCTTATATGTATATGTATATTTACCTGAACATTTTAAGCCTTGGTGGTAAACACCATAGAGTAGCGAACCGCAATGGTCGCAGAATGTTGGTCCGGAGTATGTAAAAGGTTGAAAATCATGCTTTGTTTTCAAGGCGTCCTGTTTAATAAATATATCAATTCAGTTTGTGTAGAATTTTTTTTGTTTTGTTGAGACTTGCTTAGAGGTTTCTCGCCAACATTTTTATACAATCGATGAAAAAAATTTTAGCTTTCGAGTAGTTTTAGTTTATAACATCTTTATTTTTAGAGATAAATATAAGGACAGAAAAGTTTTTTTGTCAGTTTGTGCTTCATTAGAGTACAATACAGTTTAAAAGCTAACAGCGTCATGTTCATAAAAATTTGCAAAATATGCGCACAAACAGTGAAAATACCAATTGACAAGGATCACAGGTGCATTTGAAACGATCACAATGAAACCAATAAGAAAACTCAACATTGTCTAAGTACAAATAACTAAAATTAAAAATACTACAAACTTGAATCTTGTTTCTGTCTATGCAAATGTACAAATTAAGGTATTTATCAAAGTGGTACACTTACAGAATCGACACCCTTGTCCTTCCCAGGGCATTTAAACGTGACGTATTCGTGACATCGTTTGTGAACAACAAACGAACAGACTGAAAGTTCATAAAGTAGCTTAGTTTATTGGAAATTTGTGTTGTTAAAAGTTTCTGATTTTTACCTTGGCATTGAAATCCCTGTTTACCAAAGCCCCTGTAATAAAATGAAATGAAAAATGTTAATTTTTATTTTTTAATAAGAAGCACTAAATTAATTTTAATCAGTGATATATAAATCAAAATGTTTCTTAATATTTGTCTAAAATTACATAACATTCATCTGAATCTAATTTTTTTTAAAGCCCTGTGCCTGAACGAGTTCTTTAGCTCCTTGCTTAGAGAATTTTCGTCTGTCTTGTGTACTAAAACCAATCAATTATTTTTCCTTTATTTCACATGTTTCTGCGATAAAAAGCAGCATAAGCTTTACTCGACCCTATATTTAAATTTTCCACTTATCATAAAATTACACCGTGGCAACATACCTCCAAATACCTACTGGGGCGATTTACTTGAGATCTTTTGCTTCAGTCTCTTGGGGAAGGTATCGCTAGTTACCTGGCTTCATAGTCAGTTAGGAAGGATGGTTAAGTGGGCGTCTTCCATTGCATGGCTTCACTAAATGTGACCTTGGGGGAATATTAAATTGCTTAAAGCAGCAAGCCGATAGTCCCTTCATGTATATTTAGCGCAGTGTAGAAGCTTATCGCCACAGATAAATCTCTTTTCCAACCAGGCGTGAAACACATAGACGCAGATGAATAGTATCTGTGAAAAGTAATTACTTTGCCTTTGTGACACATGAAGCTATGTCAAAATTTACCACTGGCAACGTACTAATCGTTATCGTTCTCTATTTGTTCTGGTTATATAAATTTACAAATAGCACAAGCAGTAACTTTATATCTACTCAAATGAATCAAGTTTCTCAATTCAATTCAATTGTACTGCATAATTGTGAAACAGTTTGTATAGAATTCCAGAAATAGGACAGTGTTTTATTCACGTAAGTGTCCTGGAATCAAAATAGCTTAATTTATTTTAAATGTTGATAATTTCACCCAGTGAAATGTGAATGTTAAGTTCATATGAAATAACGGAGATGACAATATTCTAGACTCGGAGTATCCTATTTCTGTAAATTTTCTACAAAGTAAATAAA
The DNA here is from genome assembly GCA_001932985.1 of Proctacanthus coquilletti. Taxonomy (NCBI): domain Eukaryota; kingdom Metazoa; phylum Arthropoda; class Insecta; order Diptera; family Asilidae; genus Proctacanthus; species Proctacanthus coquilletti. The sequence goes on along the minus strand of MNCL01000181.1, from coordinate 222,954 downwards.
ATCTCCGATCTATGTTTTTCTAAGAGTACAAATAGTTTCGTAAATTTTAAAGTTCTGTTGAACCAATTGAATTTTTGTGACTATTTCGTCAATTTAGACTGTTTTTTAAAGGTTCCGTACCTCAAAACGAAAAAAACGGAACGCTTATAAGATCCCGCGTCTGTCCGCCTGCCACAGCTGTTTTTCTCTGAAATGGTGTGAGTGATACGTCGAGTTTCTACGGAAACTCGAAATTGAGCATAGTGTGAGATCTTAGTGACGTTCACATATTCCGATAGTTAAAATTTATGAAATATTTTTATTTTATTTTTAACAAGGTGAATCGTCCCCGCCCAAAAACAATATTTTCTTGGGTCATGTGGGGTATCGTTTAAAAGAGTTACTTCCAAGGACCTCAAAAATATTTTTTTCTCGAAATTTTAAATGAAATGATTTTAAAGTAATAGCTTAAAATATGAGAAAAAATAGCGTTCCTCCCCGTATTTTCTAGGTTTCTAAAGCTAAACTTTTGATATTACCAGGATTAGTAGACTCATAGATAACAGCAAAACTGACACTTGTTTTGTCAGTTTAGTAGTTTTGTAAATAATACTTAGTTAAATGTTTTGTCCGTTATTTTGCGGGTTTGATTGTTATTTTTTCTTTTTTTTTTTGTAAATGTTAGTAAATATAATTAGTTATGTATTTGTAAAGCGTCAGGTATGTACATATATAACTACTTGAAACTTGCAAAGTTTTGGTACGGAACCCTCATTGGACGAGACCGCCTCGCATTTAACCAGTTTTTCGGACCAGCATTCTTCTATTGATTAACTTCTATAGTTGAAACAGAATAGTTTAATGATCATCATAGATTTCGGGATATACATTTCGCATTTTAATTTTCATTGTTGTAATACATGTGTATACCATATTGCCTATTTCTATTCATAATAAAAATTTAATGCCAAACTTTTAGGGGTTAAATTTTCTTACTAATATTATGAAACCTCTTGATAAAATTATAGATTTGCCCAATTTGAATTCATCCCTATTTTTATTCGACACACCTTTAATTGCTGTTTTAATAACATTTAAATCTTCCCTCCCCTCCCTTCTAATTTTGTTACATTTATACAATTATAGTATTTTATATAATTGTTGAGTGCAATATGGGAAATCGTAATGCCGCATCTTATTTTTCAAGCTACATTCGACGGGATGTCGTGAATTTGACTTGCCTCAGAAAACTTAAACTGAAATTACATATTTCCGTAAAATTTAGGAGAAATGAGAAAAATCACACAAGACTCACTAACGTTAATTAAATTCTACTAGCCAAGACGATGCACTTCTTCATAGGCCCGGACTAGAACTTTGGCTGCTTTCCAAATTTCGAGGGGTAAAATTCCCCTCGAAGGTGGGGCTGAAGGTTAAATTGTACCTAAGAGTGTCTACGCAAAGTTTCATCGGAGTCGGTTAAAAATTGTGGTTTTTATATACGATACAAACAAACCCACAGACAGAATTGTTGTGTTGTAGGGAATTTTTCTATAGCTCCCTCGAGAACTCTATGACGGATGGGCTTGAAATGTATTCTAAAGACTACTTCGCAGCATAAAATATTCCTACGCCAAGTTTCATTCACTCATTCGCTACCAACCTTCACATATGTGTGATCACACAGCGGTTTCTTATCAGAGCCCGACGTCACACATATGTGACGGAAGTTTTAGATCAATTTATGAAATCATGTCAAAACACGTTCTGTTTTAAAAAGAGTTATTAAGTTCTAAAATGGTAAAATGTGTGATCATTGCACTTGGTCTGCGATTTAGAATATTTACAACTTGTACAGCAGTTGAATAAGTCAGTTTAGCAGAGCAAGTGAAATTTTGTGAAATTAGAGAGTAACACAGATCGTAAAGGCAAATTATTAAAAGTCCTATGTAAGTAGGTAGAATATTTTTGCATTGCATAATTTTTAACAGAATATTATCTCTCTACGAAATGCCGAATTTTCTTAAGACCAAATGAAGAACAGATGCATAATTTACTCCAGTGATGAGGACATGGAATGTGAGGAAGATATACTAGATTCAACTGATAATTTTTCTTTTACAAACTACGCAGAAATGAGTACCTCATCGAATTCAATAATTAGTAATGAAGCGGACTATGAGTTCGAAGAAAGTAATAGAAACGTCAATAATAATAATAATAATAATAATAATAATAATAATAATAATAATAATAATAATAATAATGTATCACAAGATAATTCGGACTGGTTAGAAGAAGATATAGACTCTGTGTTGCACGATTTCACTGGCCCAGAAGTGTAGAAAAAAAGTCTATCAACCGATAGTTCACTTTTTGATGTTTTTTTCGTTATTATTCGATTATGCGTTCATTGGACAAATACTCACTATGCAGCTTTGCTAAATACAACATATGTTTCCTCTAATTCAAACTTGAAAAAGTGGACGGTGGTTACAAAAGACGAAATGAAGAATTTCTTAGGACTATATATCATGATGGGAAATATTCGTATGCCTTCGTTGAATGCATTTTGGGGTACAGATATGCTTTATAACCATCTCTTATTTGATAAAACCATGTGTAGAAATCGGTTTGAATCAATACTTCGCTGTCTAAGGCTTTATGATGAGACAGACGATCAAACAAATCGCCTTTATGAAATCGATCAGGTATTGAAACATGTACTACAAAACATTCAAAATATTTATTATCCTGGTAAGAACTTATCGATAGACCAGGGTTTACTATTATGGAAAGGTCGCTTGATATTTAAACCATATATTCCACAAAAGAAAGCAAAATACGGAATAAAGATATATGAACTATGTACTCCAGACGGATTTGTATTAAATTTTATTATTTATGGTAAGTAATGAAGATGGTCATTCTTTTTGTGTCGTGTATAAGTTGTTAGAGAATTATTTAGGAAAAGGTCATACTATTTTTATGGACAATTATTATAATAGTATCAAGTTAGCTACTTCTCTTTATAAAGATAAAACACTCGTTGAAGGAACGCTTCGCAGGTATCGCAGAGGCAATCCCGAAATTGTAGTTGGTAAAAAAATCAAATGTTTTCCTATTATTCTACACCTCGTAAAACGATACGATGGTATTTGAAAATTTTTTTTGTCATATACTTGATGTGACAGTTTGGCATGCTCTTTGGCTATAAAATTAAATACACTCAACTAAAATGACCTAGTTAGAGTTTCGAGATGCTATTGCCTGTAGATTATTAAATTTTGGAAGCAAAATACCTGTGTTTTTACACAACAACAATTTATATACAGCCCACTTCCCATGTACATGCCAGCAACTAACGTACGCAAAGCTATTTTCTACGCTTGTGAAGCTTGCAAAACCAACAATGGACAACCAATTGGATTATGCTTTGACAAATGTTTTAAGATTTATCACACAAAGTGATATATATAATCTCTAAATGTATTCCATTTTGAAAAATTATATTTATTTTATGAAAAATTGTATTAATTTGTTTTCTAATTCTAATTACTATCCATTTCCTCTAATTTATACATTGTCACATACATGTGACACTTGGGCGACAACGTGCAGTTCTTATCTATATTTATTTTACTTTTTTAAAATATTCTAAATATATATACGTATGGTCTATTTCAATGGGTGTCATATAATCTCGGAAAAAATCCTGGGCTGTGGTGGACGTTTTTCCCGGGAGATCCTGGTAGCGAACGAGAATCCAACCAGTAAACTTTTATGTGGTGATGCATGCACAACAGGATAGACAGACAAAACAATTTTAAATATTGAATTTGGCTTCCATTGGTGTCAAATAGGCTCCAAAATAAATTTTTTCTTAGTTATCTTCAATGCACAAAATTGACCTCCGCTACATTTTTATTATATGAATAAATTTATATGGAGTTCAAAAACAATGGTCGAAAAGAGTACAACGAATTTTTCGGAAAATGTGACTTCTGACAACTTTTGGAAATAACAACGAATTTTGATGAAATCCCATAATATGTCGCACTGGCGACAAATAAGAAATTTAGGAAATGAAAAAATATTTATTCTGCATAGTTATTTCCCAAACCAGATGCCACCAAGGGCAGATGCGGAGATTTCGCTGTAAGTGGTGACAAAATATCATCATTTGAGTTCACAGTCGACCATTAGAAGCACTCGTCGGATCTCGTGAGAAGAACTGAGAGAAGTTGCGAACCAATAAACTAAATTGGTCAGATTTATGAACGACGAGTGTGATGGATCGATTTATTTACTGCGATATTTTCAAAAAGACAAGTAATAGACTTCTAACTGAAATAAATTTAATTAGATTATTGAACTTTGGTCAGCCATAAACCGGACAATACCGTGGATATTCCTTTTCCATATTCAGGAATTGTATTATCATTGCAAGAAACAATTGGAGAAACTCATTAAAATTACGTTTCTCAACCATAAGGTTAGGAAAAGCCTCTTGATTTATTTTGGCAATTACGGAAGGGAAAATAGGGTTCTCTGAAACTAATGATCTTTTTATTCGTGGAACTAATTATTTTCTTCTTTTCTGTCTGAAAAGTACGTTCAGTGTTAAACTTCACCGGGCATATCCTACGTGTAAGGATAAAGATTTCCACGGTGCTTTGAATCGATTTCCGGGAAAGTTACTTCCTCGTTCTTGGGATGTAGGGTTATATTTAAGCTGCTCCATAGGCGTGAATTACCCTGGAAATTTAACTTTTTCGTATTTTCTCTATAGTTTACATTGGTTCCCTTAACAGGTTCGTTGTCATATTTTCCTATGCAGCAAACATTATATTTATATCACACAAATTATTAAATTATCCTTTGGTTATTAGAATGTTAGATTTAAGTGTGCAGTTTGCTGATCACCTGAAGACTTTGGATTTGCTTTTTAAAAATTTTCAGTAGGTTCAAAAATATTTGTGAATTATAAGATGCTTAGGAAAACGGCGAAATATATCATAGTTTATAGATGAATGCATAAATACTCTTATAAAATACTTTTATGGAAACGTTTTGTGTTAGGAGTTAATTCCGGAAATTCTTCATACTGACATTTCCAGAAACTGTTGTAAATTTTGAAATTTTGTCTGACACAATCAGCTTTAATGTTCATAAAATATAATTCATACATGTTTCCTTTTCTCATTAGATCCTAACCCTTTGGGTACCCATTTCCAAATATATTTAAATCTAATGTTATAAAAAAAGTTGTATTGTTATGGAATATATTTTTATTATATAAGTGAATACTTGTTCTAAAAGTAAGAAAGATAAAGTTGTGATAATTATTAACATTCTCTGGGACCGACATATACCAACAAAATTTGAGCGTTTAATATTTCTTTTAATCTTTCTATGATACTGTCAGTTTTTCTTTTTTGCTTGTTGGCAAATACTTTTATATCCGATTACCTTTTCCAAAGTAAATTGGTAAATAAATATGAAGAAATAATTGCGAATTGAATTAATCCTCTTATAACTTTTGAAGTCAATAAAAGTGCAAAATTAGGAATATTCCTTATAAGCACGTGTATTATATTGAAAAGCCGTGTTTGTTACAATTTCTTGCTAGCCCTTCTCTCAACCAACAAATGATGAAGTAAATTTAGGAAGTAGAATTTTTGATTGCATTAATCGACAAATACAACAAATACGTTGACTAATGCATTTCGAGAAAATTGCTGCCATTTAGAGTAATATGTTATCTATTGATAGTCGAATACGTATTTAAATTCACACGTTCATGTGCAAGTTATACCTTTCCACTCATTAACACTAAGTTTAAATTTTCAAGAAGCTGGAAAGGAATTTGTTATTCCTGATCCCATGCGCCTGAAAGTCTTTCAAAACTACGAAATTTTAATATGCCTACTTGTTGAGATGTGACCCATTTAGCTTAAGTAGTTCCGAACTAGCTTCAAGTTATTTAAAAAAGCTGGACTCTTATCATTCTTTCTAAGAAAACTGACCTACCAATTGATTGCTGAATTTACTTTACCGAATTTTGTCTTGATGTTTCCATACATGTAACTTACTTCTTAAATAATTTAATACTTGTAATTTAACTATAATAATTACACTTAGCACAATAACTACAGGCCAACTTTACTATAACTTTCTTTTTGCATTGAAAAATTGTTCATTTGTCAAATAAAACTAATATTCCACAAAATTAGCAATTGCAAAGCATTGATTGCATTATGCTGAACACAAAGTTTAAGTAAGGGAGTGTTCCGAACATCCTTTGAAAGGTGGAATTCTAAAATGAAGTATGAATAAGGAAATGTACACTGTATGATTATATAACACTAAAATGCAAACGATATAATACTAAGGATACAAGGAGTTAAACGTTTTACATGTATGTATTAGCAAAACATTCAATTCGACAGCTTCTGGTCCCATAAGCGTCTGTAGAAGGAAATGAAATTCTTAAATACAACCGAAAGTAAGGGTGATGTCTTCAATTAGTTGCGTGCGGATGGATAATTCTTTATGCACTAGTCTTTATTTCGCCCACGTGCACATGCTACTCAGATTTATTTAGTTTTTACAACAGTAGCAATTTACTCTTTAAAAGGTTTCGTTACTCCATAGTTGTTCGTGCTTCGCATCTCAAATCAGGAACTCATATTAAACTAATATAACTAGGAGATGGCCAGTCAGCATGGTATCTTTGGTAGTAAGATCCAGACGACGCATGGGATTTTAATTTGGGACGAAATATGATGTCTTTCGTCAAAATATTTTTTTTAGTATATGGTAATTTATTGTCTTTGATAAATCTTGTCATGTTTTCTCTTTTATTGTAATACTATGCTTTAATATTCCAGATATACCTACTTACTAGGTACTAAAAACTTGCTAAAAATATTTGAAAAAGTTCACCTTACTGTACTGCAACTAGAAAAACGTAGTTAACTTTACTAAAAACTCTTTCTCTTTTATCCTTAATTTCCTTTGTTTTTATTGGTAAAAATATTACATAAACACATGAGTTTATGATTATGCATATTTTTATATATAAATTAGCATCTACCTTAATTCACAGTTCGTCAATACACTCGCTACTGTAAAAATGTAAAGCAACCATAACCTGGTGTTGAAACAAATTGAAGTCAATGAACTATTAAGTCAAGAAGAGACAATATTAGTGTTATTAGCTCATTATTACCAAAATTGGTGTCCTAATATATGATATAAAAACAAGGCACTATGTTTAATGGGGTGTATATATATCCAGATTAGCCAATATTTCAGAAGAACCAATACACCAATAGTAGCTTGGCAACTGTCTATTGTAAAGATAACCGTGGAGTTATTCCTCCCAGTCTCCAACGAATCAAGGGAGATCAGCTTGAATCTGAAACTATAAGGACGACGATAAAAATAAATCTTAAAAACCCTCGCTGGAAAGCCTCATGACAAGGATATACAAAACTAATGTGCATAAAAGATTATAAATGTAAGTTTAACTCTTTTTATCTGCTTTAGTAACAACAGTATCTATTTGTTTCTCCAAAAGAGTGTTATATAGGACAACTAAGTCTCGGGTGCATTGAAGTCTAACCAAATAACGATTATCAATAGTAAAGTTGGAAGTTGCAATTTATAGTTTATTTTATATGTAAAATCGACAAAGCGATCATTAAAAATTCTGCTAATTCTGGGGCTGATAAATACGAAAATACCCATTTGAGGAAGTCACTTGGCGACCCGAGAGCAAATAATTTGTAGATAAGATTTGTGATTGATTCTATCGAAAGCGTTACTGAAGTCAGTAAAGATACAATCAACCTGGTTTCCTTTTCAATGCTTACACACAAAAATTTAAAAATGTTGCAATTTTGATGGGATTTGATGGAAAAATTCTCAAGTAGAACTTTTACATTTTTACAATATGACTGGAAATTATTAGATGAAGAACTACACCATATTTTGGTTATAATAAAGTCCTCATAGGCTTAAAGTGAGTGAAATTATCTAGATTTAGTTAGAATTTAGTCAAAAAAGCAAATGCAAAGAGATTCTCTGTAGGGAAATTAGCAGTCTTTTGAGGATCGCTGTCAAAAACAGAAAAAAATACCGTAAAAAGAGATGCATTAAAATGAGAACTGTTTAAGATTATTATGCAAGGACGTTTTAATTTTGTAAACCTAATTTTATATGTGCGCTGAATGCGACCGGAGAAAATTTTTTATGTTATATATCTCCTTCAATTATGCTAGTGATGTAACATGCATATCGTATTTCTTTCAAAAATTGAAGATTTTGGACATTTGGTCGGCATTTTACCAAATTTATGATATATTTTATAAACTGTATCCTTATGTGGTTTTATTTTTTTTTTACTAATTTAATTGGCACTTAAATATTTTGAATAGATATTACGCACGTTAATTTAAACTATCTGACGAGCGGTTGGTTCGGTATTTCGTTGACTCAAAAATGACAATTATAACAAAGTGGTATAAGTAAAATCTCAAATAAATGAACTTAACATTGATATTATCATATAATTTGAAAAATAATGATAACAAATATGTACATATTCTAAATAATAATATAAAATTAGAGGCATCTTTCGCATGTTGCTGGCTGAGATAAACATTTAAACATGGATTACAGAATGTATTTTCAAGATATAGAAGTGTAATACATACTAGTTTAAGCATCAGTGTTAAAGGTGTTGTTCATTTTTTTTTTTATTATAAAGTTACATGATACGGTTTTCCGTAGTTTATGAGACTAGAATAAAAAATAATCTGTAGAGCCTTTTGAGAAGAATAGGATGTAAGAAATAGTTGTAAGCTGATTTGAAACTTTGTAGACTTGCTTCATCTCTTTGGCTCCACCAAATTGAATTTTCCCGCTTCATACAAAGACTGTAAGCTTAATGATATTTAAGAAAGATCCATTATTTATTATGAACTATTACTTATTAATTGAAAATAATTGAAAATAATTTTATACCGAATAAAAGTCTTATTTTAGAGTTTGATTATAGTTATTTTTTGTATTCTTCAATTTTACACCCGTAAACCCTTTGAATTCGTATAAATCTGAATTTCAAGTACGTTTCTTATCGCTGATATGTTCTCATGCAAATATCCTCCGAAAACGAATTTCCCAGCAGAACTCCGTTTCCCTAACGACATTGTTGGAGACTGCTGAAATGTATCCTGAAGTTAAATTAAAATACAAGGTGAGCTACACCCTCTCTCATCTCTTGGTACGGTAAGAAGTTCCAGAACGCTGTAGTCGATAGTCAGGATCAGGATCTAAGCCGGCAAAGCATTTCCCTCTTCGTGTGCGAGTGACGTGCAAAATACAAAATTTATATTTCCTGTGGAGTACTATGAGTTATGAGCTCGCTGCTGCATAGAAGCGGTTGGTACGAGTTACCATGTCGGGCGATCGATGAATGATTTATGACATGTGGGCTGCAAAGAATTGAGCCTTGTGATAAGCCATAATGTAACATGTGCTCACAAACCCCACGCGGTGCCTGCTGAAAGCAAAAAGCGAAATTTGGGTGCAATTACCGAACGGGTTGGAAAAGTGGTATGATGAATCAAAGCTAAGCTTAGAGCAAAAATTAATTTACCTAAGTGGCTTGAACACTAAATGATGAACTGCCCCATTTTCTATCGCTAAGCCTAAAACAGTTTAATCAGAATGAGGCAGTAACATAAAAGGTGGGGTCGTCTTTTGTTATTATTTAGAAAGGGCCGAACAGAGCATTTCATGCGGATAATAAGCTTCATTTAATTCAGATAAAGTTGCTCTTGAATTTGTCTGTAAGGCTCATACAGACGGTAAAACTGGTTAAACTTCCAAAAATATTTTTAATTATATTTAATTCTCTTCGACAATTTGCCTTTTTGAAAGTTTCAAAGTAAGCAAAAATATTTTCAAAGTGTTATTATGTATTTTTATACGAGACTAAACAGAAATTTATTCTTTTAACTGGTATTTTGTGTCTATAATCATTTTTCTCATTTTTATTTTATTTAACTTTAATATAGAGAACAATGTTTTTATTAAATTTTAAAGGGGCTTTCCGCTCGGTTCGATGGGTTCTACATTGCAGCTCTTCAAAAGGATATTTATGCATATCCTAGACCTTGTGATTAATCGGGCGCCAATTCGCCAAGATGCCACTGCCTTCATATTGAATTTTTCTTGGGGGTCGTCTTAGAGACTGCCCCGTGGTTGCTTGAAGTGGAGGAAATTTCAAATGAAACAAACAACTGTCTGATTGTTAATATTGATTACTTAATGATTATACACAAGGTTCTTTCCACTTTACGTGTACTCAATTCCGCCGATTGAGCCTACTAGTGCAATTTCTGCTGACGCGTACTACTTAATAATTTCTGCCAATAGCGTATTTTTGTTTTACCATGCTGGGTGGGTCTTATTAGCTTGTTTCGTTACCGTTATAGGTTAATTAAATAGTTTCGGTACCTAGAAAAGAACGATTTCTGCTCTTGCCTATGTCCTATGCCAAATATTTGCTTTCAATTCGAATGCCTTGATTTACTGCCCTAGTCACTTGATTAAGCAATAGGCGTCTCCTATGATTAAATCAAAATCCTCATCTGGAACCTATGAAACTCACAGGATTCCGAAAACGTACGCTCGGTGGATAGACCTCGGTCTCTGAAACAATATGCGAATACAAATTTGCGACGTGCCGGTAGTAATTCGTTCGTATCCAGGCATTTCGGTACAAAGTGTATCTTTTTATACAGAAACTTAGTAAAAAATGTAAACCAAATTTACCCGTTTCGAATTGGTCCTGTATATTGAGTACGAATATCGAGCATTATTAAAATGTAAAAATTCTTAGAAGAGTTAGCAATATATCTTAAAATTATGACGATAAAGAAAATTAGTAGCTTAATCCAATTAATTTAAACACTAGTTCAGGTTTTATTATTTTTTTTCAAGCTAACTGCCATTAATGGTGAGCGACGCAACACGTATACCGAGAGATTAGCTTTTATGTGTAATTGTTCAATTTAGCATTAATGATACCAAAAACTTTGTTAACGACAGATCAGATTACAAGTGGTGTGCGACTAGAGAGATTCTGCACCAAATCATCACATGAATACTTGAATTGAATCTTTCTTTTCTTTATTACTTTTCTTTTTCTATCCAAATAGAAATAGATTAGGTAAAATATATTTTTTCCGTTGTATATTTATCTAAATTTGCACAATAAATTAGAGCATTTTTGTAAATCCCCAATAATAGTTTAAGTGGTTCCACTTAGGCTTTTTAAAACCTTTAGAAAAATTACTTTTATATTGTTTTCTTGTTAAGTGGTATATCTAAAATGTAGCATAGGGAAATGTAAAAATTCTTTATGCAAATGAGAGCTGTATGATAAGAGTTGCCAAACTTTTCGCAAGAAATCAAAATTAAAGAAAATAAAAAATTTGAAGAAATCAGTGATGTATCTAGGCAAAAAGACTGTACTATTTTATAGAAAATGTAATTAGGTAGATGTTTTATAAATTTGAAAAAAGTCTCTCGTGTAGCGTCAAGTTAATTCCACAAGCTTAAAAAAAAAGTTGTTTCAAGGAAAACTGAAAAAAATAACGCATCAAACTCGTATAACAAAATATTTTCTTATGTTACCTTCAGTCTACTATTCCTGGACCATATATTAGTCCATCTATAGAATCATTTATATCCCTAAACTCTTTTTAGCTGCCCTTTCAAATTTTCTGCCCTCCGTTCCCTTTATCCTCCCGTGCGACTTTTTTTTCTACTGTGCTCAGGTTAAAAGGTTATAGCTCAGGCAATTTATAATCTATTCTTACCACTGAAGTATTTCTATTGTATTAAATTCCCGAGAAAAAAATTCTTCAAAAGGCATTAACTACGCATAAGCTTTACTCCAATTTTCAAGGACACAGCGCATTAATTACTACTATAATGTAAAATAAATGTAAAAAAAACTGTGAAAATAATAAAAAAAATAATGTCCACTCATTTGGCCGCTGAGCATTTATACATGAGATGACTTCATGCATTCAGAGCATGCATAAATGAACGTTTTCAATACACTTGCACAAGCTTATAGGAAAAAGACTGCCCGAAACGGTAATTGTATACATTTGTGTATATTTATAATTTCTTATATTATAGCACTAATATTACAAATCCCGTTTGTCAATTAATACTATAACTAAAAAATACAATATTCTACACATCTGCTTTTTTATTTATCAAATATTCACTATACTCTTCAAATAATCAAGACATTAAGGCAATCTTACAATATTTACAAAGAAACGATATTTATATAGAGTAAAACTTTTTCAGTGGTGTTATAAATAAATAAACCCGTCATTATTGTTTTTATTGTTGAAAAATTCTGTAATAAAAAGTTCTCCAACCGTCGTTAATTTTTTTATATTTGGAATAATTTTAATTAAAAATTTATTAACGCTTAAGTCGTTACACAATTGCTTTTGTAAATCTTATCAGACTTATGTGCAATGGTAACAGTTGTTGCGTGGATGAAAATTAAATAACTCAAATTTGTTTTAAGTATTTTCTAAATGTTAATTTATTTAATTATATGATAACGCGCATTTTTGTTCATTAAGGCGGTTTGCTATTGCATTTGAAATAACACGGTACTAGAGAAATCAAATAACCAGTGATTTATTGGCAATTACCTTCAGTCTCATACGAATTTTGTTCTAAACAGTTTTTAGGTCATTTTGGTTTAAAAGAAGAAACAACTAAAACCCCAACTGATGGAGCTTCAGGTAAAAAAGCTCCCGAATATCCTTAAAAGTAGTTGCCGTTTAAAATATTTTCAAAAATTGTGGGTAAATGGAGTGACATTGTCTTCCCGTCCCAAAAGCGTAACTGTAAATTCCTGCAAGGGAAGAAATTTTTCTTTGGTGTATCATGTACGAAATGAAGATGTGAAAACAAAAGTGTGCCAAAGCCAGCTTTTGAATACCCTTGGTTACACTTAAAACACAGTGTTATTAAATCCTTTATATCATCAATTACGGATGGCAATAAGATCAATCCAGTACCTCGTGAAAATAAGAAAGGCATAGACATAAGCCTATGCATAAACATAATCACCAAATAATTGTAAATCATATTAACAAATTTCATCCAAAACCGTCGCATTATACACGAGCATGTGTTCCATAGCGTCTGTATTTACCCTCAGAGGTAACAATAAGAGTAATGTATGATTATTATTTTCAAGTAACAATATTGTTCCATGTGAACTTTGCCGCCAAGTTTTCAATAAGATGAATTTAAGTTTTAACCAACCTATTTCTGTATCTGTGGTTTTTGCAGAGAAAAAGATTAAAATCTCACTGAAGAAAATGCTCAAAAATCGTTACCACATTGAAAAGGTAATTTTGTGTGTTAAGATATGAAAGGAATATTAAAGTTTCACTTTCCCCACAATTAGGAAAATTTGGCAAGGCAAGAATACAACAGCGATTCCAGTTTGTTTAGTAAAGAAGTGGGCGCTTATTGCGCTGATGTACAGAAAGTTATCCTTTTACCTCGTACGCCAAGAGCGAAGGAAACATTATTTGTTCCAAGACTTGTTGTATTTAATGAAACTTTTGCTAGTATGAGAAAGTGTGATCATCACTTTTATGTTGTTTGACATGAAGGCATAACTGGCAGGAAAATGGACGACGACGCTGCTAATGCTGTTTTACAGCACTTATTAAAGAAACGAGATATTACCTGAATCATTTTATGGCTGAACAACTGTGGCACACAAAACGAAAACTGCTGTTTTTCCGACAATTCTTCTTTATATAAAATCCTCACATAATTGCACAAAATCGATTGAATTAAAATATCTCGGGACATACATTCCTGGCTGCCGATGGACTACATGGCATCTTGGAACAAAATATGAGAAAAAGCCAAATATATACATATGTGATGAATGATTTAATCTCTGTTTGTGAAACAACAACTAAAAAGACCAAAACAGAAATAATGTGTCTTTCAGATATGTTTGAAATCAATCTTATATTTAAAAATAATGACACTAGAAGGGGGAAATGCTTGTTTTAAAGGATATATTTCATATTAAATTTCAAAGGGGTTCCTATGACTTTGCTTCCTTCAACGAACCATTAAATTTTATCAAAGCTATTATAGATCCTAGAGCATACCTAAGTTTTGATCGAGAATTTTTCTTAGCTTTGGCAGAGTAAGTAAAGTGAAAATAGAAAAAAAGTTTGCGTACTCTTCCGACGAAAATGCTAGAGAATCGATGAAATTTTGGGAAGAACTTTATTGTAATAATAACTTCAAAGATCTTTTGAATTATGGATTTTAGTATTTTCCTGTGTAGTATCTTATTTGAATATCCTTTATATGTACTTAATAATTCCTGATGTGAAATAAACTAAATTACTTTCAAGATTAAATAGTTTCAGTTCATAAGAAAATGTCAAAATAAGCTATTATAAAGCTTTTGCTAGGTTTTATTCGAATTATATTATTTTAAAATGCATTATGGTAAAACGCCTCAAATGTAATAAATGACTTTTGCCATTGTGGCTAATTCATAAACGCCATAAACATAATTGATAAACGCCTTAATGACATTAAAGCTTTTTTCGCATAGTTAGTTAGGAAAAATTACGACGATTTACATATTTTATTTAAAAATCTTCTATAAAACCCCTCGAATTTTCAAAAATATTTTACTGGTTAGTAATTTTACTACGAGTGCACATTTTTAACAAAAATTATAATGATAAGACTTTGATATCCCCAAATTACAACGTTTTCCTCAAAAATAACTTTAAAATATCGATGCTTTGAAGATTTAAACGTGGTGTAACCTCTAATGGATTGCGAAAATCGAAGCAAACATAGTATAAATTATGCCTAAACTGATATTAATATATTTAATAATTATATATAATTAATTATAACCAAAGTTAATTCGAATATGAATGTTAATAATTCACCCTACTTAAAAATAATTCAAATGTTTTATTACTTATTTTATGCTGATAGGAGAATTGCAGTTTTAAATAAATAATTGACCGTTTTCTTTTCGACTATTCCAGTTTTGATTTTGCAGCATCTGAGACTCACAATCAATTCCAGGTATAAGGGGATAATAGCCCAAAGCAGGTAAGAAAGATAAGGCGAATGATTAAAAAAAAGCAAATTTAAGAACATATTAATTTTATTATTACGTCTGCAATTGGATATCATATAAGGCTTCTAAAAGGCGAATGATTAAAAAAAAGCAAATTTAAGAACATATTAATTTTATTATTACGTCTGCAATTGGATATCATATAAGGCTTCTAAAAACTAAAACAAGCTTCTAAAACTAAAACTCTTTGAATTACTCACTTATTTCATAGGAGGGCCTTTATAGATAGAACTTTTGAGAAAAGGTTAAATTGCGGTCTGTTTGACAAGAGCGTGTATGGCAAAAGTCTAAAAAGGGCTTGGAATAACAAATTGAAAAAAAGTAAATACGTTATACATGTATGCTTCATTGTGATGTTTTATTATTAATAAGTTGTCCAGTCGCTTCCATTATCAATAATTGGCTGGACTCTCCGAGGCATGCTTTATACTAATTTAATAGCATAATCTGGGGACAAAGGCCTCCATATAAGTCGAATTTGACGAAATAATTGCTGACAGTCCAGATCTTCTTTCCTCGGAACATAAACTTCATAAGTACCCAAATATTTTCTATGGGATTTGCACCCGGCGATAGCAGTGGCCAGTCCAGTACATCAACATCATTTTCTTGTTTCCCCGCAGTCAAAGATGACTCCGATGTCATTGTCTGCTTGCAGTAGCCAATATATGTTTTTCTTGTAAACCACTTTTGGGCAGAACGTAATAAAACCTTCTGATATATTTTGACTATTTTAGCAACGTTTAAATTGTCTGTAAATATGTGCCAACAGCCCCAAATGTGCACCTTTATTGGGTGTTTGACGGTCCGCTCGATGAATTTATTGGCGTGGGTACACCAGGTATAAGTGATGGAAGAACGTGCCCAAAAGGAAGCTTCGAAAAAATTACGTTGTCCCAATCGCGGTCCAAATTTTTCTTCGTCCAAGTGAATGTCTTTTCAATGTGTTTTTCGGTCAGTAGCGGTTTCTATATTCTGCTACCAAATTTCACTTCATGAACCAGTAAATGTTTTCTTATAGTATCACATGACACATTTAGACTCTTTTTACGTAAAACCCTTTTCCCATCACGTAATGATAGACGAGAAGTCTTCTCGAATATCTGTAAAATCATCTTTTCCTCCTTTTTTGTCGTTTTTTGCGTGGAGCCACGATCCGGCAGATCATCGACTTTTTTTACTTTAGAATAGCATTTCATCCAATTACTAACAAATGTATTTGACTTCTTCATGTATTTAACAGCCGCTCCCATGACATTTTGATCCTTTTGGATGCAAACACAAAAATATGACTTTGTAACGTATGCATCACGACGACGACGAAATTACGAAATACGTCCTTCTGTTACAGAAATCGAACGACAATTAAGGCTCTCTATACGAAACATCTCAGGGGAAGGGTCTCGCTACCTGCTCATATTCAAACCACCCCTCTAACGGTTTCCAAGAAAAAGTTTCGCCGTACACGCTCTTTTCAAACAGACTGTAATGAGAACAGTTAATTTGCAATATTACTCGTCTGGAAATCTGTACTTATATTAACTGTTTGGTTTTCCATTCACAACCGCAAAACCCAGTTTAAGACTTTATTTGTCAGTACTACTTTAGCGATAATGTGGTTATAATCTGTATCAAATCCTTTACATTAGTGTCACTGCCATTGAAATGGTTAACTGAGATTCAAATTATAGAAACAAGCCCTTATTCCTGACTCATATCACAGTAATAAGACTCCCTGCCAGGGTACGTAGCACCTTTACCCACTTTGGTCAAGAGCATATCTTTTGCTTCAAGCGTCATGGCCTCAAAATGGTGCCAATGGCTTCCTCAAATAAAAGCACAATATATTACAAAATGATGACATAAAACTTGTGAAATTTTTTTGTCTCACCTTAAAAATGTATGCGCCCACTGGCGTTACAATTAACGAGCCAACTGCATCTGATTGGGCGGCGGTCGGTTGATTTAACTAGGTTGAGTGTGATTGTAAAACTGTTTATAATGCTTTCGAAAATTATAGTCACAATTCATGAGAATATAAGCAGCTTTACAATCACACTCAACCTAATTGAATCATTGTAAATATGTATTGTATTAATAATGTCGACTATAGCGACACGTTCTTGATCTGATGGTTTATTCATTTCTGAAATTTCATTTTTGGTTGTGGATTAAATTTTTGAGAGATATAGAATGAGTTAAATAAAACACAATGAAGAAGCAAGAAGAACACTTTTTAGTTCATTTCACGTTTCTTATTACGAAATCCTCATAATATATCACAATTCTATGAAGATAGTAACATTTTTGTATGTTAAATAAAGTAAAAAAAGGTGTCTTTAAAACGATTTTATAAACGCATGTAACAAGCAATAGAAGCATTATTTGCAACCCGAAGTACTGTGAAAAGTCTAGACTGGGTATCCATAAAATCTGTTCCATTTTAAACATGACGACTTTTCGTTAAAGAGCTGCGATATAAGTGAACTAGCTTCGAACATACCATAGCACGTAAATTATGCACAACTGGGAGTAAGTAGGTAGAGTTCTATGCCGGAAAACTAAAGCACTCATTTTATTTTATTATTTAAACATCACGATGAATCTAAAGAGATTGACTACAATTATTTGTACAAAATTCCTCATCGCACAAACAAATAAGCAGAAAAACATATGAGATCTATGGGAACGAAGATGCGTGGATGTATGGATGCATGGGCACGTTTGTTGTGCAGATCGCATTTCTGCCTAATGTCCAAACTCTTGGGAAGTGCAAGTTAGATCTTATAGTTGTGAAAACGCGACGGATGTGGGGAGTCAGGCTCTTGGCAATCTGATTCTTGTTTGCTGGTAGATGTAGCGGACGTATCCGACGTAACTTTTACGATGATATCGTGTTGCAAGATCAAATCATCAAATTAGAATTTCTTTTACGTGAAAAGAACATCATAATTCATATTTAACGGAAGTTCATTTATAGGGCACCAATTATGAGAGTCGTTAATCTGTAGTAGCACCCTTGATTCTCTCCATGCGGTTAGAAATGTTAGATGAAGCCATTTAACGAAAATTGTTGGAAATCTCTACACAGACAGTTTGTGGAAAATCATGTTGGGATTTATTCTCTCAAAGGCTTTACTAAAATTAATAATAAATTCAATCAACCTGTTTTCCAGTTTCAATTAAATATAAAATTCCCTATGGACCAATAATTGGAATGCAATCTTGAAAAAGTTATTAAAGATATAATCATAATATCCAGAACCAGAAAAGCAGATAGAAGAATGGAGGCGTCTAAGTCAAACTAAAACTGTTGACGTTTGTTAGAGTAAATTGAATAATTTGAATTTCTTCTAGAGGAACAAATACTCCCAAGGCCTTGAATTTTAAGGCAGATTTCTACCTTGTTCGCCTGAAAAATGGAAACGTTTTAGAAATTCATAGGAAAATAACTAATAAAGACAAAATCTTGAAATTTGGTATAATTATTAATTATATTTCGTTGAATATAAAACAAAAATTGAAATATTTATAGAATCGATGCAAAAGGTGGGATTCGAAGCCCCTCGAAAAGAAATCTTTAATACAAAATAAATACATTGTTATAATCTAGAGTGGTTTACATATAAAGTAGACTAGAATTAAAATATTATAGAATTTTTCGATTCAAATAGTAATTTGAAAAAAAAATTGATTGTTGACCAAATATTTTTCAGTTCTTAATTTATAAAAGAAAGTAGTTCAATATTTTTGGTTTATCTTAGTCTACTAGAGGAAGATCATATTAATAGCATAATCAGGGACTTGTAAAGAACTTCGTCAGCTTGAAAAAAATTATTTTGAGAAAAACGCGTTCAAAGCAAATGCATAAACCCGTAACAAGTAACAAGCTGTAAATCAGACAATTTTTGGGCTTAACATTTTTTTACATATTTTTTAAAGTAATAACAATGTAGAAACCTGCCTTAAATTACTAAGATATTTCAAAGATTTTTTAGTCAATACTAAGAAGAGGGTATATTGTGACATGTAGATATACATAATTACGTAATAGGTGAAGAAAAAATCTAATGTACTGTAAAAGAAGCAATGGTGCTATCAATATCGCATGTGCCAGGAACAGCAGATCAATCGTGTTATTCTTACCAAAATCAGCTTTGAGAAAGGTAACAAGTATATAGTGAAAAGTCATTAGGTAAAGCACAAATTACAGTGTGGGGTGCGGAATAATGATGAGAATTAAGGAGGAACGAAGAAAAGCAATATTTTATCACAGTACTATTATGGTGAGCAAAGAACACCAGATCTAAAAATCTGCCCAAGTTTTTCGTAACTCCACTAAGTGAAATCAATCTTAGGAGTTGATGCAGTACAAGCAGAAAAACCATAGTGCGAGGTAGCAGGAAAAAATTGCGGTAACATGTTATACAACTATAAAATATATCCAGATAAATTAAGTCTTCAAAAAGTCATTATTGGGCAGCCAATGTACATGTAAAGCCAGAGATGCGAAAGACAAGAACTTTTTTGAAGGCAAGTAAAAAGCAATTTAAACAAACGTAGTGTACACACTTTCGTGTTTGAATCGTAAGCGCACAGAAATTAATCGTCGGCAGAGTCCGAAACGTCAACATATGAATAAAGGATATTGATCCTAACAGCGCCTAAAGGGACCCATGCTCACACGTTGTCCAACTCAGGTGTGTCACACATCGAATTTGCCGACATATAATCGCCATGCTATGTTGGACAACATCAGTTTTTTTTCATCAAAAAGTCAGGCGTGTTGGTCAGTGTTATTAATTATCGACAGTGTGCCAAGCATCCCCATATGGGATTATGCTACTTGACACACCAAGAAATTCTGCCCCCAAAAATCGTTTTCATTATGCCACATGACGAGCGTGTGTCACACCACCAACAGCCTCACGGTCAAATTGGTTTGATATCGCAAGTTGACCTTGTATGGGGCCCTTAAGATTAAGCCACCAACAAGAAAATCCGAAGCAGAAAAATGGCGGGCAATAAATGGAAATTAAAATTCGCGAACAATTAGATTATATTAATGACCAAAGTTTTGATGGACGAAATGAATCTACTAGTGCCCTGGTGCGAATTAATTTTGTTGCAAGCGATGATATGTGACGATGTGTGAGCGACGATATGTGTCTGATTGTATTTCCTTTGCTTTTATAGCCGAGCGGTAAGTAAAATGTCCTCAAAAATATTTTTTGAAATTCTCCCACGTCGTTTTGTCGCAATTTATAATTAGTAATCATCCATTCCAGGAAACCGGAGGTCACCTCCTTACACGGTCAAGCACTTTATTACTCCAAGTCTCAGGCTGTCGTTTCTTTTTAGCTTCTCTAAACCAAAGACTGAAAGTCTTTGTATAATTTGTCAACTCACCTTTCTGTACTCAGTCGACATATCCAAGGTTATTTGTTGGAGCCATTTGTCTCATTAGTGGTCATCCTTATAATGTCTGCTGTTATCAGTAATGATGACTTCTAACTTGTTTTTAGGTTCTGCTAGATATATTTAACAGGCATTACCATGAGACACTACCCGACTTTTGAAACATTTGTGGTATCCCAAAGTTTAATATGGGATTTTCGGCATGAAATTTCATATTTAATTGTTTTTAAAAAATTGTTGAATAAAAAACTTGAAAAAGATTGAAGATTTAAAAAAAAGTTAAAAAGTATTGAAAATTGACTGAGTAAATCCATTTAAAGGTACAGGTGACTCTTTTACGGGCGGCTACATTTATTGTTATAACTTCGAAATGGAGTGGACTTTTCAAAAAAATCTTTTTCTAAAACATTCTTAAAAGTACAGAGATTAAAAAAAATATAAAACGTTATTTACTTTTTGTACAAGTTTCATCAATCATTAATTTATCCTATTATCTTGTGATTGCACGAGTGCGAGGTCGAAGACTTAACGACTTTACCTTTGATAAGCTGTAAATAAAAAGTGTTCTAAGGCATGAATCGAACGCGTTTTGAACTTCACACGCGGAACTAAGTTTTTTTTTTTGTTGTAATTTTGAAGTCGTTGCTTGGCAATCGATGAATTATTTTATATTTGTCTGTGCATGAAGCGTGCACTTTTAGAGAAGTTGCAGGCCGATTCGGTGTTTTAGTGTCCAGAATTGATTGAACAAGGTACCAATCTATGCGATTTGGTCGGGTTTTGGTCGACGGAATACCCATAAAATATCAACAGCGATTTCTGAAACGCATGTCATAACAATTGTACATTATCATAATTGTGGATGTTTTTAAAAATAAAAACATTGCTAAAGATATAAGTATAAAGAACCCAGAAAATACTTGTTTTTAAGCAACGAACGACAAAAACAAGAAAGTAAATAGATTTTTATGTATGACGCTGTGATGTAGGGTATCGAAAAGCACAGAGTAGAGTTTTCGAAATTTCAGTTTTAATTAAAATTTGACCAGAAGTGTATTTCGGATTGTTTCATTCTCGGGAGTTTTGTGCATTAACGCCGAATTGAACAAGTTAAGCAAAAGAAATTCAACCAAAAGTAGGCAAGCTGAGATACAGCCGGGATTGTTCGGCGATTTCTAAATTTCTTTTCACTTCTATGGGGAGATAAATTTACTTTAAAAAATGTAAAAGTAAATTTATGTACGTTCCAGAGTCAGCGTTTTCACTTTCTTGACTTGTCACTACCAACATGAAATATTATGAAATAACAATTTCTCACCCAATAATTTGAATTATATGCAGTAGCTGCAGTTACTCATTGAAAATGGCTTGGTATATGGCTCTGTGGACATCGGATATAAGAAATTTCAGGGATTTCGAAAACAAAGGGACTATTTTTTCTTGCTTTTGCTTAATCAAAATTTTATTCGCTTTTAACCAGTTAGCTGTGATTAAAGAGTATAGTCGTGATAGAGAAATGACTATTAATCAGCTTTGTTGTTATAGTGCTATTAATTTTTCACACATATTAACGTCTGGTACATCATCATTTCAGTTTTAATTCAAATTTTTAATGGAACTATTTGCTGTCCGTTTAACTACAATAGCAAATGTGTTTTTATTTTGACTTTTTATGAACGTAAAGATATACTTTTAGAAAGACATTCCATAGTTAAAGAGTTAAATTTGACACTTCTAATATAATTTTATTCATCCTATTACTGTGTTCTTACTTTTTTTACTTTTCAAGTCTGAATATCTTGAGCTTTTCTAATAAAAATACTTTTATTTTCGTATTTACCTGAAGACTAAGAAGAGTTGAATAAAAAACATTTTCTATAGTTCAAAAAAATTTTAAATAAATTGCACTGCACCGAATTTGTTTTTGTTTATTAGGAATAACCTTGGCTCGCTAATTTGTTTTGCATCTTTCCTTTCCCTTTGTCAGAGTTTTTCGAGCAATGCTAAGAGCAATTTCATTCATATTTCAAGGCAAGTTGATTTTCCTTTTCTTATTTTATATTAAAATATTCCATCTATAAATATAAAGGAAAATGTAAGTAGGAAAAAGGAGGTACACCCATACCTTAATTTACACGGTAGATACGTTCCACGAAAAATGTGCAAATTGAAATCGTGTAAAATGATACTCAGTATTCATATAAAAATTACGATATTTCTGAAAAAAATAATATTAAAGATGAAATCATATATGAGTTGTATTTAAAAAAAAAAAACTAAAATGAAAATTGAAACTTAAGGACGGACGAAAAGCGAGTTTTAAACACATTTATTAGATCAAATACACAGTAGGAAATTCTTGGAGACCTCCTAGAGAGAGGAATAAGGAAAACTTTATTAGGGACAGGTAAGCACAATTTCTTACTTTACTTCAATAGGAACTAGAAAGGAGACCCCCCTTGTACTCCCTTGAGAGTAACGAAGGAAGTATAGAAGAAAGCTTCTTGAGATGTTTACAGGAGACCTCCTTTTATACTCCATCGGGAGGTAAAAGCGATGACTCCTCTCCGCGGACATGCTTATGTTAAAATCAGGAATTTTAGAGGTAAAAGTGAGGTCTCCTTAACACCCTTAGGAGTACTCTGGGATTAATCTTAGGATGATCCTATTTCCTACTGGGAGAAGGTCAGAATGAATGCGTATTTGTAAATGTGTTGTCTGGATTTGCTTCGTGTAAATTGAAAGCTCGCGTCGTAATATCTTAAGGTGCAAAAGAGCAAACACATGCGTTTGGAATTATATATTTTTGCAATGTGTACACTTTGCACAGGGAAACAAATCGATTTGCTGCTGTTTATTATTTTTCCATCTAGAGCCATATGCGCAACACATTTCCTTGTACATGTGCAAGCGCTTGTGATAAGTTTGTACGTTCCTGCGATCCCAAATTTTTCCAAAAGCACAATAGAACTAAATTTTTATATAACGTAGTCTGTATGCCAATCAAATGCCGTGTAAATTTTCAGTAAAAATAGAACAAATTTATCAAATGTGTACGCATTTTCAAATGCAAACAAATGTGTTAATTTGTGTGTTTCGTCATTTGCAGTACAGTGCAGCTCAATTTCGCTTCCGAAATTTCAAAGGATGAAAACTTGATTACTGAAAGGCGGGGTTTTTATATTTAAAAGGTTTGTGAAAAAAGGAAATTTGAATCAAAAGAAGAAGTTGCTAGACATTCTGTATTTTTGAAAGCCGTAAAGTTCAAAGTGGAAATTCTCTTCTTAAAGATTTACAAATGTCTTGTGTGGAATTTGAAAAATTACTAAGTTTAATTGCTCCAAAAATATAAGAAAAATTGGACAGCACATGTGTTTCAATTGTCCAGTGTCGATAGAAAGCAAGCAAATGCAAACACATTCACACATTCATTGCTCGCAAGTCTACGATCGCATGTTCAGGACGTAGCTTTCTGCTTTCAAATGACTCAAACGCATGTGTTTGAGTTTACTGTTCGTCCGCACTGGACAAACACGTTCGCTGAAATTTGTGAAATTTGGAACTTAAGCAAATGCCTACCAATATCTTCGTTTGACGTACACATTTTTAAACATATGCGCTTGTCAAGGACTCTTTCTGCGTCCGCATTAAGAAGAAAGTATTTAGAATATTTGTCCATATGTGTTTGCTTTTGTTTGCTCGGTGTGTACCCACCAAAAATGTCTATGTAAAACACCGGCCATCTTCTCGTTGAACTGTTCTCTTGACGAAATATAGAAGTAATGCCATGCTTCTTTCCTGAGCAAAACTGAGAAAGTGTTTTATAAGCATTACTGTAGATAGTTAACTGAGATTTGATAATTGTCAAATTTTTTATTTAAAATATTGACCAATTGCGCAAACCTTAAAAACCTGCCACTTTGAACACTGTTTATTGGCACTTTTAACATATATGCAAAATATGTTCTGTACAAGAACTATGTACAGGGTTTCAAAAGTAATCAGTTCGTGTAATTATCATAGTTCACAGCATGTCCGTGGAAGGTAGAGCGTGAAAAATGTGACATGGGTGTAAAATTATCATTCTCCATTGTTTATAAAAATATTAGATCGTTTATGCAAAATAAAGTAGGTATTTAAGGGGCAGTTCTGATTGGAGTTATCAACAAATCCACAATTTTTAGAAATTTCGAATATTGTGTATTAAAATATTAATATACTGTTAGAGAATTTATTTTTCTCGGATTTTCTCGTGGACAATGCATTAGAAAAAAAATGAAGAATTATTAAACAGAATATTCTATTATATTATATTCCGCGGAAACTGACGTAGAAAATTTTTTAAAAAATTTCAATATTCCTTCCCGTTTTCCAAAAAAAAGTTTCTAAAAATTGTCCACGTTTTAACCGATCCAATCCCCTAAAGGTATTAAAAAGTATTTTCGTTATAAAACCCTCTATAGAACATTTTAAATGCTTCAAACATAAACTCAATGAATTTCAATTTTTTATTTTGTTAGGCATAAAGGGTTTTCGTTATCTCGTAAACTTTGTCAATAAAGCCACGATGTGCAGCGGAAAATTAGGTGTTAGTGCCTACGTTAATATTCAACAACAGTAAAGTCATAAAATCAATCAGAAAGCCACATTATTTCAAAAGTAAATCCGGCACTTAATTTGGAGCACTCTTTACTTTCTCTACAGGTTCTTTCTTCATATTCTGCCTATGTCTATTTTTTTCTAATTTTCAGTTTTAGAATCTGCGCTTGATTTATAAAAACGATAGTCTGCAATTTTTGAAGTCCATGAACAAATTATAATAATTGCGTTGCAGTCCCGATGATTGATAAGCCTTCAGGTTGGCATTCAATACGAATAAAGTAATCAAAACGGTTTCTTGGCATAGACATAATATTCACAGGTAAATCTGTAGTTGTTAGTCTTTAGTCTATGTATTATAAATACTGTAGGTAAAATAGATCTTACAACACATAGTTTTGCATTTTTTGAATTGTATTAATATTATAATATCTTATTAAAATGGCTATTTTCTAGATACTATTTCTGTAGACCTCATATGTTAACAACGGCAATTTAATGTAATTTTGATACTGTAAAATGAAATAAAAAACTAATTGTGATTTGTATTTTAGGCTTTTAATGGATTACAAATAGTTTATTTTCTTTAGTATTTAAACAAGATAAATGACGGTGAATTCGCTAATCAGGTCAGATATTCCTATTATCAGAAATTTGTAATAATATTCCTCACTTCCTTTTGATTTTCCAAGTAAGTAAATAAAATAGTTAACGTTCGATTCCATGTGAACTATTCTAACCTATAAACTGTTTTCCTTTAAAAACGAAATGAGTTGATTGAAATTCAACTTATGTACAAAAAATGAAATGAGGGATTTTGTAGACTTCTAGTTTGTAAATATTGCGTTATTTCTTCAATCAGTCCGTCATAACAGTATATTTTTTAAATCCAAATCCAACACTTTCGTCGTACAAATGACTTATTTTTAGTGATTCGCGTTCATATCAAAAATTGGTCTTTATTTGCTTTGTCATTTATGACTATTGTCCTTTTATTATTACATTTATTTTCAATGACGTTATACTTCTGGGATTTTAGGAGGTTTAACAAATTTATTCAGTTACACTATACTGTGGGACAAATATTTGTCATCAATAACCTATTGTAAATTTATTTCTTTAGGGCAACAAAAAAAGCTGTTTCGTATTTGACAGATTCTAGTAATTTAGTTGCATTTGTTAAGTTCTAAAGCGAAACTCAACCTGTCCACACAAGAAAGGTCGAGAATAGAATAAAAAATCTTTCTGGTATGGTTACTCAAAGATGAAAGTATTTTTCGCAGCCCGAAATTAACTCAGGAAAAAATCTCAGTGTAAGGATTCATTACGAAGCCATGCTCTATTTACACCAGAAAGATTTCAGAGGCAACATTTTACCTTCCACAGTGGTTAACAGGTCTTTTCGTAAAAAATTGCCTCAAGAGAGGACTCAGGTCAAATTATTGTGAATTTTCCTCGTATTGTGAAAGTTGGAGATATATGAACTCTTACTTTTGTTTAAATTCAAAGATAAATTTCAAATAACGCAGGATTTTACGATTCATTTAACAAACTTGGCCAATGACAGAAGTGAGTATAGAAAGCATGAAACCGGAAAACTAAACTAAGTTATATATATGTATATGTATATATTTAAATTCTATTAAGTTAAATGCTTTAAGTATTAAATCAAATTAAGTGGTGTTCAATTTTAACATACTTACTTACTTTTTATAACGAAATATCGCTGTATTACTTTTGTAACCTTTAGCATAAAACTATAACTAAATTTGGTGTAGTTTTATTACTAATTACGATAAGAAATCTCTTTTCAAAAGTCCAAATATTTTGTCCTGAAATGGACTTTTATATAATAACAGTATTTTAGGCAAACAGAGACTATTTTTTTATTTCTTAATAATTTTCAAAGTAAAAGAAAGTATTTTATATTTAAAATCTATTTAAGAATCTAAAATAATTGATTTTTTCCAAGCTTGTATATGCATAAATAAGAATCTATCGCAATCATTGATTGAAGGCCTTCTTTACCCTCTAGGACGGACTTATTTAACTTCTGAAATTTCGAGAATTTATATGAAAGTGGTTACGAGAAAATCTAAAGTGTGAAATAATTTCCAAATAGCGTAAACAGTTGTCCAAAATGCCAGCCTGTATCAAAATGATTCCATATTCGAAAAAGTTTGCGGCAAGCGTATAGCAATTGGCTAATAAAGTTAGAAAACTATTTTATTTTACATAAGTGGTTATTGTTGCTGTCACGTTTAAAATACGAGGTCAAGATTCTAGAATTCTATTACCCTTTTATAATACACCATATAATTTCATATAGTTGTGTCATGATTTTTATTTGCTGATTGATAATTGTAATATTCTCAAAAAATTTACTTTTAGTGCTTTTAGTGGCTATAAAGAGAAAAAAACGGTTTACTTTTGGAAATAGCCTTCTCCAATCTTTGCATAGTATAAATAATTATCAATAATAAAACAAGCTTTGTTTTAAAATTCCGCTGATTATCCGTTTGTTCATTCTAAATTACTGAATAAGCCATTTTCTTGGCTTGTTTTCAATAAAACTATCTGAATTTGATGATAATACAAAAACGGTCAGTGTGCGTAAATATATTAGAAAATAGAGCATATCTGCCTTCAGGATATTGATGTCTAAGGTCTAAGTTTATACTTTTGTTTTTGGTATCTGCGATTATCTGGTCAGATTTGACGAGTATTGCACATCGATGCTCGAGACCTTATCCGGCATCATTATTTTGTGCAACATACGTTTCATGTGTTAAGTTACGCATTATTATATTAGTTATTACGCTGTATTCCATTTTGTCGAATGTGCCATAAAGTTAAAAATCTTGTCTTTCTTTTAAGGTTTTTTTCATGAACTACCAAAAAAATTTAATTCTTTCGTCCCTCAATATTAATTTTTTCTTAAAACAAAGATGTATCAAATACAAGCTATTTAAAGTGAAGATTAAAATATGGTACCTGTCGTTAGTCGTGTGCAGATATGCAACTTTTATTTATGTATTTTTATATGTGTATGTATTGCGTGTGATGGTGTTTGTCATATGATATTAAGTAACTCATTGTTATATCATGTCTTTTGTACCATATTCTACGCATTGTGGGGCAAAAATAACGTGTCTTATGACACATCAAGATGAATTATGTCTACGATTATTAAGCTATACTTTAGTGAAGACTTCATTTAAATCAGTGATTCTTACTTTATTCGAGTGAATATTATTTCTAGAGTTCAATTATAGTTACCCGAACTCATTGTTTTAAACATTTTTTAACCCATTGCCACAAAATTTTAGTTTTCAAATCGTGCTCAGGAACGCATTTTGGTTTTTAAATTGTTTGTTACTGCCCTATGGATTTGGGCGTCAGTTGATTGGAAGTAAAAGTACTCAAAGTTTTCCACAGTTTTTCCAAGAAAAGCCTCGACGAATCTAACCGTAATTTTATCACAACAAATAATGGCTAAGACCGTCGTGAAGTCTAAAGCTGGTTCTCAGGTTTGATTGCTACTTAACCTTTGGATTTCCATTAATTGCTAGTAATTCTTAGACCAACTCAGAATCTATAAAATATGCCATCTTATGACCTTGACTATGACTAATTATGCCCCAATTAATGGGCCAAGAAAATTATTATTAATTCAAATTAGCAGCCAACGTAATGGACTTTAGGAAATTTAGTGAATGAAATTTATTAAATGAACATAGAACAGAAAATCGCTAAAACCTCTTTTCTTAGTATTGAACTGAAATTTAAAGTGGATTCAACCTATACTATTCGTAATAACAATAAATATAAAATCTACTTTCTTATTTATGGGGAAACTCCTGTTTCTGATTCTAACTAAGTGTTTGTTATAAAAATTGAAAAATAACATATAGATCTCAAAAAAAACACAATTTTTATTTATATCTTCAATTGGTTCATAATTACAAAAGATGCTTATGTATCGTACATTTAAATCTTTTATAGTGTTTTTCTCATCAGTCCGAGATTTCGAAGGAAATAGGTTGGGAATATAAAAAAAAAATATTTGCCAATTTCTGAAAATTGAATGAATTAAAAACTTTTAATTAATTATAGCTATAAAAATCGAATAATCTAAAAAAATCTAGAACATGAGTTTTATAAAATCAGCAAGTAAGCCGTATAAATTCGTTTAATCTAAGGCTATTTTGTTATTTTATTTTGTTTTGCAAACAATTTTCTAGTAATATACAGTTAGCAACTACAATATGAAAAAATAATATACAAACATTTATAAAAATAAAATCAACAACTTTTAACAGAAATTGTAGCAGTTTTATCCATTTATGTATGAAAACTGACCAGAATCGCTTTACTGCCGCCTGAGTTGCACGGACTATTTTTTATCACGAGTGCGGAGGTAAGTTTTATAAACTCTTTTTTAATCTTTCCAATTATGCACGGTATCGAGGGATGGCGCGGGAGGAAATTGCAGTGTTTTATTTAAAATTCTCGTGTTTTAGAGTCGGCAGCGTCTTTTAATGACTGTAGTGAAAAATCGGCCACTTACTGACCCTAAAATTGAACGATAAGGTAGGCCTTCCTTCGCATGCGTGATAAAAATTTTCATCTCAAAATTGGAGCTATTCCTAACAAATTCATAGACACATTTTAAATCGATGATATTTTATTTGTACGCAAAGCAAAAAATTCACTGGATCTTAATAAATTACCGACAAAATAATATTTGCTAATTATAACAAATATATAACATGCGAATTTTCATTTTGTTATTCAAACCTTGTAAATTATCACTTTATTTAAAAGTCTATCATTATGCGTATTTAGCATTCATATAATTATATAGCCAAAATCGCCATGATAAAATACTGCACATTTAATAACTAAAGTTTAGATCTAACAAATGACTTCAATATCTTATACACTCATAAAAATTGTTCATAATTCAAAAAATAAGGAAAACTACGGTGATTTCAAGCCAATGAAAACAATGAAACAAAATTAATTGATGGCATTAAAAAAAAATTATAAATTTTATGGAATAAGTGGTAGATTCTCTAAAAATTATAATTTAGCTTATAGTTGACTTTTTGGGAGACTCTTTTTCTAAATTCAAAGAATATTTGATGTTAAAAGCATTTTATAAGTATTGAGATGATTTAATGAAAATTATTGTAAACTGTGGAATATATTCCCTTCATTTACCTTGTGATATTTGCTGAGTTTATACATATAAAATAATTAAAATGTATAGGCTTTTAAATGAAAGAAATGAGTGTAGACAGTAAGATTTATGAATTTATTTAGACAGAAAAATTTATTTCATAACAAACATTTTTAAACAAAACTCAATGAATACAGAAGTTTAAATTCTTTAACAAAAGCAAATAAATGGAAAATAAAATATCTGATTCAAGATACAAAATTTTCATTGTCAAATGTTCACGTTTTATAAATATCACTTGTCTTCTTAAAATTAAATCGTAAATATTTTTTCAGTTTATGTTCGCAATAGAAATAGAAATTATTATTACAATTGAAACTAATTTTCAAGCCCTACTGTGTATTCGCTTGTTGGTAAATTATGTAAATTGACAGGAATTTTATTAAATTCAACGAAAGGTTCAATACGCACATCTAAATAAATTTCATCTTTAACAACATAACTTAAGTAGTGTTCATTGTGAGTAAGAATATTAAGTTTTGAACAAAGAACGTACCACTCTCATTTATAGGGAAGCAATTGTAAGATTTTAAGGAACTGAGTGTTATTGTTATCCACTTTTGTGAGTATAAAATCAGTTTTGTAAAAGGAACCTAAGTATGTAATTGACTTGTAAACAATATTCTGCATAAATGACGAAACAAAATATTCTAGCGCTAGAAAATGTTCTGTAAATTTAACAAAATCTTTACTAAAATTTAACCATAATCTCACAAAAATTTGAATTTAACAGAAGCCTTGTAGATTTTACGATGAAATTTTCAAAGATGTCGAGAACTTTTGGTATAATTTTACGAAGTGTTTTTTAATGTTTTACGAAATACTTCTTTAAAGTTTTTAATTTAAGTTTCATTAAAATTTCGGTAAAAGTTACATTCGTTTAACTAAAACTTATGATCCTTGGAGTTACGGAAATCATTTTGTAGATCTTATAATTAAGTCGTAAATTGTTGTATAATATGTATGAAAATACCTTATATTTTACAAAAATTTTTTTATTCCACGAAAATATTTAGTCATGCAATTTTACAAAATATTTTGTAAAAAATTTATGAAACATTTTTCTGACGATGATGCCAAAAAATACAACAGATTTTCAAATATGTTATACTATTTAGTGAAATAATGGCACTTATTTCTTATAGCTGAATTAATAACGAAATTTCTAGTAAGGCTCTTAATACATAATTGAACAAGAGCAACACGGAGGTTATATCCTGTAAGGCGAAGAGACTTGTTTCTCATCTCTTGTAGTTCAATCATCTAAGTTAGCGAGTTCATAATGCGCTTACATTGCAAGCTTTTACAACGTGACCTGGCTACGTGTGAATCGTCAACGTGACCTGACCCGCACGGACAACCACTTTATGCCGTAGGTTTAAGCCCAATCCATGGATTCACCAATTTTACTTTTGTAAAAATGATATCAGAACAAAATTGGGAACCAAAGTAAAGACGTGTTTTAATTCTCGAGAAAATTATCCTTTTAAACATATTTGTTAATAAAAATTTGTTAACTGGCGCTCGAGCAGGGACCGTTGTGCGCGTCACATTTTACAACCGTTCGAAAGTAAGTTAACGGTTGCGCGAGTGTAACAAGTGTTACGGTTACGCGAGTTTTGTGTAAGAACAGTAAGTGAAGTTCGTTCCCCATTTCCCTCGCGACTTGAAAAGAAAGGCTAAAAAGGACCCCAACGAATCTTCCGGCACATCTATGCGACAACGGAAGAGAAGAAGCAGCTTCATCGCAGCGTATCCCACCCCATTTAACATCATCTGGTCTCCCAAAGATGAAATTCTCCTTAATGTAGGTACAATTTCTATATACTTACACTAAGTAAAAATTACAACAGTAAACCACAAAAACGTATTGGAAGTGGAAATTTACCAATAAGTTTAAATCAGATAGTAAGATAATTGAAAGAAAAGTGGAATTGAAGTGAACAAATTTCCTTTCCTCTCTCTTTAAAAAAGATTATCGCGGAAATTGCAAAAAGAAAAAACTCGTGTTATTGAAAATATAATAAAAATTTATTAACTAAAAATCTTTTTTTTACCATGGAACAATTACCAGAAACCATCAGACAATTAACTGGTGCTAATAATGCCCAAATTGAAACAAGCAAAAAAATAGATAGAAGACTCCAAAAATTGGAGAATGGTAAAAACTAATAAAACAAATCTTGTTCTTACACCGTTCAGAACCCCTAGAAGTCAGAAAGAGCTTAAAGAAATCTGAAAGTTACCCGACTGAGTAAGGGAACTTCAAGTGTTCGATGGGAACCCAACAAATTACGTCTCATGGGTTCATAACGACTAAAACTTTTAAAAGGACTAGGAAGTAGTCCGCAATAAGCCCATATACCGGGCCATTTTGCAAGGCATCAGGCAGAAAATCAGGGGACCTGCAGATTCTGCACTTATTTCATACAATATATTTGAAGATGATAGGCTTTCTATGAAAAATGCCTACCTCTTCACTATGCGGACAAGAGGGACATTCGTAATCTCGAGCATTAACTTAATTTGTTGACACAAGGGAGCATGATTCTTGGATGCAAACGTTAACCACCATTTCTCTCTCATAGTAAACAAAATGAAGACTGATTACACCACGGCGACGGTGAATGCTTTAATTGAGACTTACAGGAATAGAGCCCTCGATGTTTTCATTAGAGGCGTAAATGGCGATCTTTCAAAGATGCTGATCGTACTAAAGCCTCAAGCTCTACCCGAGGCGTACACTCCATATTTAGAATTTCAAAATTTAAACTTTAGGAATATTACTATTCGGAAATCAAACTCAGCAAATTCAGTAACCTCGCCAATAAACCAATTCTTCGCGCGAGATTCGAAATCATCACCATCAAGACAATCACCAAAACCACCACCGCGATTTTTCCCTAGGAGTATGCCTATTGAACAGAGAAATAAGGCATTCAACATTCAACACGAACAACGTGCTCAACCACCTCCAAAACCCGGTCACCCAAAACCTCTGATTCCTATGGAAGTAGACAGATCGATTCAGACTCGACATGTGAACTACATGAACCGTCCCTACACAGGTGGAAATTATCCTCATAAAAGGAATAACACTTCCGACAATTATCCCCAAAAGGAGGTAATCAGAGCCAATCACCTTAAACCTGATACAAAAGCTAAACTGCAAAATTTAATACAAAATTATAAAAAACTATTTGGACCAATCAACGATCAAGAAATAGCAAAAACTAGCATAAAAGCGGAAATTAAAACAACCACAGACGAGCCAATATACCCAAAGTCCTACCCATAATATACGACAAGAAGTGGAAGAACAAATAGGAAAGTTATTGAAAGATGGAATAATAAGGCCATCTAAAAGCTCATATAACTCTCCGCTCTGGGTTATCCCAAAAAAGGCGGATGCTTCTTGAAACTTAACACCACTACCATTTCCGATATTTACCCCGTACTTGAGATATCTAGTACAATAGCCAGTTTAGGCTTAAAATTCTTCACTACCCTTGACTTAACGTTCGGATTCCATCAAATAAAAATGGTGGAAAAAGATATTCCACCGCATCCAGGGTATCACCGACACTACATCAACCTCAAAAAGATAACTATGGAAACGCTAACCAAAATTCAAGGAAAAATTAAAACCAAATATCGGTCTTAAAATACCTGAACAATTTATCCAAATGCTTCAACAAATTTGCGGAGAAAATTTTAGTTTGTTCAAAACTCGCATAACGCCAAGAGTAGTCGAGGATGTGGCTAAACCAGAAAATCAATTTTTTATCATCAAAACAGAACACAGAAGAACCCACAGGAAATATGACGATAATAGAAAGCAGATTCTGGAGAACTTGTACTTCCCCACATGTCAATGTAACTTAAAAAATACATTAGAACCTGCGACATCTGTAATTCCAATAAATAAGACCGATATCCTAACAAACCTAAGTTGCAAGAAACGCCTATTCCAACGTACCCTACTGAAATACTGCACATGGACATAATCGAATTCCAACAGGGAAAATTCATTTCTTGTATCGACAAATTTTCAAAATTCGCAAAATTTTTTAGGATCAAGGATAGATCAGTATTACATATAAGAAATAAAATAAGAAAATTTTTACATTTTTTCATCATACCTGGAACGCTAGTCATTGACAACGAAAAGAGTTTCATTAGCCCAATCATATCAAATTACATTTGAATTCTAGGCATCGAATTGTATCGAGCACCGAGTCAAAAAAGTGAGGTAAACGGAGTAGTGGAAAGAGTTCACTCAACTATAATGAGATCGTAAGATGCTCGCGAACCGAATATTCTGACTTAAGACTTAAGGACTTGATGAACATAGCTGTGGACAGATAAAATAATACCGTACATTCTATAACAAACATGAATCCCAGTGACGAATTTTTTGGCCGGTCGTAGAGGATAAATTACCAGGTTTTATTGGTCCGCAGAATTAAAATTAACAGAAATCTGAGGGAACAAATTCTAAAAAACAGCAGGCGAAACTAATAGAGAAAACCCGAAGAAACAACAGCCAAAAATTTACAATCGTGAGAAGTAATATACGTAGCTGTAAAGCAAATCCAAGGAAAACATAAGCCATATAAAAAGGAAATGATACTCGACAGAACCATTCCGGTGGTAGAGCATATAAACAAAACGAGCATTATCAAACCACAATTAAAGCATCAAATTCAGTAAATACAGCAGCTTATTCACAAATTAAAGGGAAGTAATTCGAGAAATAAAAGGTCCATCCATTGGTTAGGATCAGCATGGAAATGGATAGCTGGATCACCGGACGCCGCTGACTGGGATACTATTATTAAAAGCCAAAATGAGCACATCTCAAATAATAATGAACAATATAAAGTTAATAATAAACTAAAAACGAAAGAGAAGCCATAGACTATGCCGCACCTTTAATAGTGGAAAAGGATCTAATACTCCTTTATATAATCTCACTACCAAAGATGACTACAAACGAGTACAATCATATTACTGTCAGGCCAACGACGAGAAACGAAAAACGAGCCTTTTTGGAATTCACAGAATTGCTGGTAAATCAAGCAAAAGAATTCGGAATAAAACAAAAGTGCAATAGTATAAAGAATGCTACCATATGCAAAGAAGATGATTTGGAAGAATTACCTAACGATCATTGCATTAGCCGGCTTATAACATAAAAGGAGCTAATGCCAAATGCAATTACCAATTTAACAAAAACGAAATAATTGAAATAATTAACGAGGACACGATATTTCTCGATAAGTTTAAAGGAGAGTTTTTCCAATACAATTCCCCCAGACAATTAAATGGGTCGTTCATCCTACAGTATAGCAATGAAACAATCAGAATCAAGGGCAAGCAATACCTCAACAGGCAAATCAAAACATTCCAAATCCTTCCGCCTATATTTCAAGTCCGCATTCTGTAGGAGATTTTAAACTGAACATATAATACCTGCACTATCTCCACCTGAAAAATAGGAAGCAATTAGAAAAATTATTTTGCTTTTGATAATTTCTGTAACCTTTATAGTATTCCAACTAAAGAAAAAGTCAGAATTACAAGTAATTCAACTAACCATGTTTCCTATAGTAACCAGCCCCAACATTCAAGACCTCTGCGGGACGCAGACATTTCAGAGGAGGAGCTAACGAGTTCATAATAGCTTACGCTGCAAGTTTTTACAACATGACCTGGCTACATGTGAATCGTCAACGTGACCTGACCCGCACGGGCAACCACTTTATGCCGTAGGTTTAACCCAAATTCATGGATTCACCTATTTTACTTTTGTGAAAATAATATTCTGAATAAAAATTGGGAACCAAAGTGTAAAGACATGTTTTAATTGTCAAGATAATTATCTTTTTAAACAAATATAATACAAATTTGTTAACTTCTATATAGTTTCTTATGACAAATATTATATGTAATTAAGGTACTAAAATGAGACAATAGCTTCAGTAAAGAACTTTGTAGGACCTAGGCCTTGTTCATGTATGCTTCTAATGTATCCTTCTGTATCGCTTTCGGTACAACTATCATATAGTCTCCATCCAACAATTGAACGTGAAACTCTCCTTTTCTTAAACATTTTTTTTACAGCTTAGCAGTATTCATCTCCTTCCTCAGCTTTTTTGATCTGACGTAAGATATGTTTTTCAACTACAATGTGCCTCATAAATTCAACACGACTTCTCAAAAATTTACTCTTTGTCAACTTGACTTCCAAACCGTGACTATTTGCAACATGTAGGGATTTTATAAGCATTTCTAGGTTCTCACTTACGCTGGCTGAAGGTATGATAATGTCTTCCATATAAACTAGAACCGTCTTGTCTTGTATAAGATATTGAAATACGGTCTTTATGAACATTTGGAAAACCGCTGGGGAATTGCAAAAATCAAATGGCATTTTATTGAATTCCAAGTGACCATCTGCTGTTGAAAAAGCGGTATATTTTGCTAGACTCATCGATATCAACATAGGAAGGACCTATTTCTGCGGTTTAACGTCGTAAACATGGAGACATGATTAAATTTTTTAGAATATTTTCCATCACCGGTAAAATAACGGTCCATGATGATGCGTCGATTAATTTTTCTATAATGATAGTTACCATCTTTTTTTCGTTGATCATGATCCGAACAACTTGATTTTATTATATCTCCTTTAAGCCATTCTTCTATTTGTGCTGTTACAATTTCTTTTTCTTTAGAGCATAGCCGGCGTAAGTTGATGTAAACTAGGACTTCACCATCTAAATTGATCTTCATTTTGACACAAGATCCTTTCGGTCGCCTAGATAAGAACTCTTTAACCAGCATGCATACATTTTCTCGCAGACTAATATATTAAACCTCTTCCAAGCTTTCCAGATTTGGTCCACGAATAAACTAAACAACATCGATTTTTGTAAGGAAGTTCTCCTTTATAAAGCTCTGATTATAGTCTGCTTAACTCCCAATTACTTAAATTGAGACATGGTACATGTCAAATACCGCGCAGCATTGTATTGGTTCAGGTTACCAATTTCATCCTGAATCAAATGTCCAAGGATCTTCATAAGACATTGAAGAACAGAGTAATAAGCCATTTCGCTGACTCGCAGCCGACACGTAGGAGGAAGCCATAGCAGAGGATCGATATCAGTAATAAACCAAAACTTATAGTCTGTCCACACGCTTTCGTGGCTGAATTTTCTTGCAGAAAATACGAAATTGGCAACATCGCAAAGCTTAATGCGGTTTCAAGTGCTGATGCTATAGCAAACGAATAATTTGGTGGCGCGAGTGGTTACTCGAGGCAAAATATTGTCAAAACTTAAATAATTAAATCGCGAAAAAGAGTTAAGCTGCGCGCTAAAAACAATACGGCGCCCTCGTTTTAATTCACTTAAAATTATGCTGTTATCATCGAATATCTGAAAGAAAGTCAAAAAGTGTTGTTCCCTGAGTAAAAATAAAAACAGCAAAAACAAAACAGTTTTAGTATACGCAACCCACATATGGCACAAAACATGTGTTGTTTCACCTGGGCCTGCGTAAACATTTTGTTTAAACATTTATGGTATCTAAACTGACTAAACAGATACTGAGCGCGTATTTCTAAAGCGTTTCTGTCCGCTACAAGTTCTAATAGACTAGGTTGTGATTATATAGTACTTAGGTGTGATATACCACTTGTATAGCACTTGATTCCTTGTCTGTGCCCAAAGGTCGGAACTTATCCAATAATATTAGAAAAACAGTCATAATAATTTAATTTGCCTTTTTGTTATTAACAAATGTATAAGTATTACGTACAGCCGTGAACAACTAGTTGGGAACACTTTATACCATGCTCTTTATCACAAGCGATTTCCTGATCTTTGTCGATTTATTGTATTTAATTATAATAACCGCTATTCCGGCTGAGTACCATGTTACTCAGAGAAGGCATTAATTTGCAGTCTGCCTCAGAGTCCCAGTTCTAAATTTGCTCTAAATTGTTTTCGTGGACATGGGAAAGGTTAAAACTTGTTATCCTTCCTTGCGTGGAAAAATTGTTGCGCCTTGGAAAGAAAATTTCTCTTACCGACAAATAGCGAGCGAGCTAAATTGTTCCCTAAAGAGGGTTTTTAAATGACAAGGAACGCTGGGAAATATATCGCGACTAAAAAGATTTCTCTTTAACAGAACACAAAATCATAACTATTAAAAGGGATCGTAATTCTGCCGATATCTGCCGCAAAGTTTCTTCCAATAGTATAACACAAATACCGTCGGGGACTGTCAACAGCGTCTGATTGAAGCTGGATTACAAGGGCCAAGGAAAATTTCATCGAAGGAACTATTGGTGAGTAAAATCAACAAACAAGAAACCCCGATGACAGGCGCTAATCGGAAAGGTAGTTTTGGGTCTTTGATTTCCATTAGGTTAAAGTTGTACAGCTAGATTAGCCCTTTCCAACGATTTATCACACGTGTATATTCAATTTAAAATAAAATTTTAAAAATATTTTGAAAATGTAAAACAGGCACTAGTGTGAAAAAATTAGCCGATTCACGCCATTTACAAACTTAACCGAGATAAAGATCCGAAATACACATATGCTAAATTTCCATATGTTTAGAAATACGTCTTCTAGTTTATCCATAAATTTCGTTATATGCCATATATATGTATATATGCATTGCATATATATGTATATATGTATTTTTAAGGTCTATGGACCATGAGAAAGTACAGTGAAATTTTTGCGAAGTCATGCGAATTCCTGCAATAGATTTTCTATAGAAAAAAAAGTTTGAATTTGCCAAGAACCACCAGGATTTGACCCTTTACCAGTAGATCTCTTTTGGAGCGACGAAACTAGGATTAGTAGAATGGGATCCCATTGCCAGAGGTACATTTCTCGGCCTAAAGATGCTGCCTTTAATTCAAGATACATCAGTATGTTGTAAAGCATGGAAAAGGATCTCTTAACGTTTGGGGTTGTTTTTCCTCAAATGAAGTTGGTCCAATTTGTAAAATACAAGGTACACTAACAAAAAAATATATATACAATACAATTCTGAACAACGTTATGTTGCCGTGGGTTGAGGAGAATATGCCCGTTAATTGGAAATTTCAATTGGATAATCCTAAGCACACGGCAAAATTGAGAAATAAATTCTTTAAGAATAATTCTATTAGTATTCTTTAATGATCCAAACCCAATCAAGGACCATTGGGCAGATGTTATCAATTTCTTATCATAATTTGAAAAGCTTTAATGATCTTTTAATACCATTAAAGTAGCATGGGAAAATATACCGGTCAAAAACGACAGAGTCGATAAGGAGAAGATGTGACGACGTTATTCTTCTGAAAAGTTTTCCTGCGAAATATTAATTCTTTTATGTATTTTTATATAAGCAATAATTTGAATAAAAACGTTATTATTATGTAAAAACAAATCATTTATAATTAATTGTTCAAGGGACTTTGTAACATGAACGTATTTCTTATCTTAAACTAAATTATATTTCACGGAATTTATAAAAATAATGCTTTTAAGTTTATTTTAATTCTTTTCTAATATAATTTAGGTAATTGTGTGAGCTAAAAAACTGGCAAGATGTGAAATACAAGGAATTTTACTAGGGTATTTATAATTAGTTTTTCACGAGTGTATGTGCATAAAATGGTTATACATTTTCTACTCTGCATAATTATTACTTATTTGTATTCTTCCAAATAGAGTACGTTTGAGGACTTAAAAATATACCTTTTATAACACATTCTTAACCCTTTAAAGGCATCATCTAAAAAAATCATGTTAATGGTATTATGGTGAAATTTCACCTCAGTAATTAAATTTTATTTTATTAATTCAATGAAGGCATATAAATGAAATTAAATATATTATACGAACTAAATGTGAGGTGAATTGTTTCATGTTTCATTGTAGACAGACAGATTTGATATTCCGGACAACTGCAGAGGTACTTAGCGGATGTTCGTCAAAACTTGAAGATCAACTGGCAGAAATACATCATTTTGCATGAAAGAATTTGTAAACAGCCAGCGATTGGATGAAGACTAATTATGATTCAAAGGCACAGCAGATTCAGAGTATGGCTGTATTATTTATGAAGGACGGGGAAATCAATGGAGCTCAAAAGAAATTGGGGAAGCTTATTCCCTCATCATACGGAATACCGATGTCGTCTAAATTTCATGTCAGTTTAATTCTCCAGGAAATTTACAACTTTTATGATATTTAAAGGAGACTAAATTTGATTCATTTTTCATTTTAAATCAAAGAATTTTAATTTTCATTGACAACATTAATGGTCATCGGTAATATGTTTCTTACTTTTATTGCTTTTACGATATGATCGTTCGTCCTGCAAATAATAAAACAAATTTGGAATGTGCCTAAAAGCGAAATACTTTACTATACTATAGTTATATATATATAATAAAATTATGGTGATTAGTTATCTTATTATAAAAAGAAATTAAGCTAATTAACTGATTTTATTTTTGAGCAAGTATTCCTATCTTTTATTTCATAATTTTAATGTATAAAGACTAATTCACGTTAAAGTAAAATGTTACGTATTGATTATATAATCACCCAAAGCTTCCATTTACCTTACTGAAAACTAAATCTAATTTCAGGAGAATTCTCCCCGCCTTCAGAAACGGAATTGCTGAATGTTGATGGAGCTTCCAAGATCCTTGGCTTGGCAATAATAAGTCGAGTGTGTGTAGTAGAAGCGGTTCTAATGGAAACGACTCTTATAAGTCCGTCAACATCAGGGTATAGAGCTGTGACGCATGCGATAGGCCAAACGATTGAAGATGTCTTCTCGTCGCTGATGAGAACCATAGAGTTAGCTTTAATGTTGTGAGCAGGATGTTGGCATTTAAAGACGCCTTAATATCGTTGCCAACATTCGGCTAACCAACGTTGGACGAAATGTTGGAACTTTTGTTGAATGGGCTGGTAGTCAGCGAGCTTGGAATCAGGTAAGCCAGTGAGCTGAAGATCAGACATGCTAATTAGAGATGTACTGATGAGAAAGTGAGCTGGAATAAGTGTGTTAAGATCTCCAGGGTCATTCGAGAGTGTCGAGAGCTGCCTAGAGTTGATCATTGTCTCGATTTGAGCTAGCAGAGTTGCAA
Organism: Proctacanthus coquilletti; assembly: GCA_001932985.1. Lineage (NCBI taxonomy): Eukaryota > Metazoa > Arthropoda > Insecta > Diptera > Asilidae > Proctacanthus > Proctacanthus coquilletti. The sequence continues at coordinate 181,275 of MNCL01000181.1, read as the reverse complement.
AGTCTTCATATGTAAACAGCAATTCTGTAATTACTGACTTAATTGCTGCTTCCCACTTTCCACCGAAGTGAGGAGCACCTGGAGGATTGAAGATGCATTCTCTACCTTCCTAAGCTAGTCTTCGAGCCAGTCAAGCATTTTCTCTTGAGCCATAATTGAAGAGCTTCTTGAGGAGCAGCTTGTAACGTAAATCCGCAGTCTGTAAATCTTTGATCTCGGTCGAGAAATGAGCATGTTGAATCAACGTTCGCGGAGTGCCGAACAGCAAACGTTGAACATTTTTGAGCAATAACACCACTCTTGAGTATTGAGTAGTGACGGAAAGCTTAAGATGTGGATGAATATCGAGAAAATAGATCCTAAAATGGTTGAGACGTTTTATCAGGAGTGATGAAGTCGGATACTGGAACTGATTAGTTGCCTAAAGATCAGCAGAGCTTTCGAGACGCTCTGGTCCCTCCCACCAGAGTTTGAACTTGTTGAGTTTTGCAGGAGAAAGACCTTGAGAGGCACAGTCTGCTCGGTTTTGTTTTCCAGGGACGAACCTCCCATTGAGCATTGAGTTTGAGATCTTGAATTGCTGTCACATTATTCTTGGCAAACTCTTTGCATCTTGAAGGGTGACTTTGGATCCAAGTTAGAACTACAGATAAGTCAGTCCACAGGTAGGCAGAAATTATGTGGAGTGCGAGCACTTGTTGAACTGATTTAAGAGCTACTCTCAGTTCGAGCCTTGGAATTGTCATCTGCTTGAGCGGTGCTACCTTTGTTTTAGCACATATGAGAGCAACTTGAGCTGATTCATCAGGATTGATGACTCTGATGTGGACACATGCAGCCATGGCTAACTGCGATGCATCTAAGAAGGTTGGAGCTTGAGACATCGTGGGATGGGAATTTGAGCAAGATCTGAGATTTCATCTTCCCCTGTGTCAACAATTGGAAGAGTCGAGAAGATAGTTCCATCCAGATTTTATGAGCCAAAGTTCTTGCAGGAATATTAGAGTCACAGGAGCAAGAAACCACAGAGGGTCGAAAAGTTGAGCTGTGGTACCCAGAGTAGGATATTGAAAATGTCAACTTGGAGTTTAGCACTCATATGAAGCAGGTTATTGGTCGATTAACCAAATGTTGATCAAGCTGAGCTATTGAAGATGATTCTGAGCTTGGTTCTCAAGCTTGGTTTTCGCAAGAGACTATGTTGTGGAAAGTAGAACGTTGGAGCATGAGAGTATTGACCCGTCCTTCATAAAATCACAGTAGAGTTTGTTTCTTTGGTTTTTGTTTTTTTGTTTTTTCATCATTTTGAGACATATTTGAGCCATTGCTCTGGATTCACCAAGCTGTTTCGTCGATGCCTTGAGTGGAAGACTTACCATGTACCGATCAGTGGAGTCTCGAGCTTAAGTGGCAAAGAAGTGAGCTTCACAATGTGCTTCTTCTGGATAGAGAGAGTTTGGAGCTTGTGAAATAAAGTTGTTTTTGAGTTCAGAACTTGGTTAATAATTCCTGAAGATCATAATCAGGAACGACGAGGAGCAATGGACTTTTTTAGCTTGGACAGTATGAGTTTACGAGACTAACTAATCAACCCAGAGATAGTCTTGAGTACGACTGAAGCTGACTGTTGGGCTTTAATAATTGCTCAACAGATAATTTGACTGAATGGAACAGCACCAAGGATAACATCAGTAACTCCTGGTGTTCGACAGTTTGGGTCATTGAGCTGAAATCCATTTAAATGCGTCCACTTCTAGTAATATGATTTGAATGCAAGAAGAGTAATAGTCAGTAAAATATGAGCAGGAATTTGGTCTGGGAATAATTTCAGAGCTTTTTGCTCAGATACTAGAACTGTAGAGTATGTGAGGCAGGTGGTTAGAGGTGTTGAAGAGCAAGATTTGTCAGAAGTGAACTGTTTATACTCTGGACACTTAGCTGTGCATGAGCGAGTCCACAGCAATCACGAGTATGTCCTGGGTAATCGGGACCATGAAATCCTTGAGACCCTAGAGCTGTCCACGCGTACTGGTGGTTGTTGCACGGCAGTGGTGTGGGATCTGCGAGCACCAGAGGGAGCTTGATTTGTGCTGGTAGATTCAGATGAAGTTAATGATGAGCGCGAGCTATAAGACAAATCAATACTCTCGAAGTAGCTTCAGAGGCTAACAATGTGTGAAACTGTTTGAAGGTAGGGAATTTAGTACAGGATCCCAAATGGCGTTTCCACCGTTTTCGAAGTGGAATATCTAGCCTTCTCGTTACGTGTTATTTATAAAAATGTTTTTCCTAAATAGAGATAGACTAAAGGCGAGTATAAGGATAATTTCTCTTTGATTCTTTTTACGGTTGGTCTCTTAGTACGTAATGTGGTAACTTTAAGAGTTTTTGTTTTTTTCTTTTAAAGGAAACTACAGTTTTTTTAAGAATAAAACAAAAAATTAATGAAATATAACATTTGGAACTAAGATAATTGGATAGATTAGGGAGAAAAATATAAAGACACTTACGACGAAAATATTAAAAGAGATCTTATTAAAAACTTTTAATACACTGAACACTTATATCTTGCTATTTAGAGCAGCAATAACATATTAGCACTCGTATAATACAAAATAATTTTAACAATCTTGATCGATATATCGAAGATAAAAAATCTAGTTTACAAAGTGATACAGTCTAAAGTGTGAGCGCAGTGCTCATAGATTTTTTTTAGTGTATGAAGAAAAGCATTCAATAATATATACATACATACATCTTCAACAATATTATGCAAATAAAATTTTGTTTCGATTTTTTATACCTACCAGGAAGAAAGTCCTACTAAAATATTTCGACGTGAAATGTACATATTTATCTAGCAATAAATATCTAGCAATAAATATCCAGTGTTATTCGAACATCGAATATCTAAAGCTGCACCGTTACTGTGGTAAATTTAATACTTAATTATGCCAATGTCTCCTTCGACAAAATCTACACAGGTCTAATAAACCCACGAAAATTATAGTTCGAATCAAGAATCTATAAATAAGCTAACCAATTCTCAGGATAAAGATTTTCTTCAAAAATGCGCTAAATTGCTAACGAAAAAGCACAATTTTAAATTATGAACCGGCTTTGGCTTTTGGAGCCTGTTTTTCTCTCATATAATACATCATTCTTCAATCAATAAAGTATTTGGGGCTTTCGCATTAGCATTCTCACGTAATAGGGTTTTAATATGATAAATAATGGAAAGCACAACATTTGAGAGTCCATGAGGTCGTACGCGCAAAGGCAAAAGCAAACAGTGAACATGGCAGGAATCAATAACTGCTCTTTCATTTCAAGTAGGGACGTTTCTCAATCATTGAATAATAATTCTTTGCAAGAAATACAGATCAAATTCTTTGCAGAAATTTTTAATGGTATGGCGTATCGCCCCTAGGCGATACTTCAAGACTTGAATATCTTACACGATAAAAACCTTGTTCATAACGCTAAAAGGTCTTCGTTTTTAGGCGAAAATATCAATAATAGCTTTACGGATTATAATATAACATAGGAGAAACATTCAGTAAACGAAATCCATAATTTTTCATGTGTGGTTAATTGTCCGAGATATTTCTTTCTTTAACAGACAAACCCAAAATTTTCCCTAAACGGAGGTCGTCATATTGTGTTTTCTCTCCTACTATGGTACAGATCTTGAACAGAGTCGATGGATGGACCGATGGATATGAAGTATTTGTAAAATAAGAACAATTAAAAAATGTAACAAGTTCTGTTTACATTAATTATCATAAACGAAATATGGATTATAGCTTCAAAATTATTTTAGTTAACCAAATGTTCAATTATACAACTAAAATGAGAAATGCTTGTTATTCCATGGTATTTATACGTGGAAAAACAGTTAAATTAAGTTAGGAGAGGTATGAATCCAATTTATAATAATTCATAATTCTATGATATCGAATATTTTTAACTTTTTTATTTAACGAGCAAATATGTCGTCAAATATCGACAACATTAAACAAATAATGAGCATTTTTTAACTCCATTTGATCTTTGTAAGGGTTCTAAAATAGAATATAATTATTACTATTAGCACAATTAATACGACGAGTTTTTTTAATATATTACATCTCTTATTTACTTTCATTTTAGATATTTCCGTTACCTGTCATTTACATGATAGTCAAAGTTATTAAAATTAAAAGCAGAACATGTTTTATAAGTATATAATTTAACTACTAATGCCTATTGTTTAGTTATTTTTATAATTTCTTTTTCGTAGGATGTGAGAACATTAGTTGCTATTTGGTATATTTGTCACCTCGTCATTCGTATACAGATCTTGCATGTTTACTTAGATGACCTTGTAGTCATACTTAACAATATAAACTGGTAGTTTGTCTCTGGCTTTAGTTTTTCTTATATATCTGTAATAGGTTAGCATAAGCATTACTTAAGTTTTTAACGTTTGTACGATAATTGACTGTGTCCATAAGTGTCTCATAGAACTTCATCAGGTTTAAAATCAAACTTGTGTTGTTGGAACCTTTTCTCCAAATTTTGACTTGTTTGACCCACGTAGCAATAATGTATAGAGTACATTAGCGAGGGATCTTATAAATTACCTGTGATATTTTCCCATTCTCTCTTCTACCTTTAAATCTTATATACAACATTTTGATTGTTTTAATATTGCAGAAGGCTAATTGCGCATTGAGGTTTTTTTAGACATCTCTTTAATCCTTGTGCTATTTTTGTGATGTATGGGAATCCGTAGTAACATATACTTATTCTGCTTTGATTATTTCCACTATTGTTCACTGATTTTTTCTCTTTGTACGCCATGATGCATTTGTCAATCAATTTGTTAGGGTAATTAGTCTTCTTGCGTAAAATATTTATTTTGTTAATGTTAACCTCTTCGAAAACCTTGTGGCTCTACTTATACGAAGTATTCTTATAGTAATAATTATGTTCTATTGTAGAGCCTTCAGGAAGATCAAATAAATGATCGAAAATTTGGTCAATGAGTGAAATATAAAATGAGTATTTGCCCATCGGACCTTTAAACTTATGTCGCATTAGACAAATATGTTTAAACATTTACAAAAATTACAGACTTTGTAACTATAATTGGTATTACAACAGGTGCAAAATAATTATTAACCATTTTTCGACCAAAGGGCTAAAAGAACTAGCAGAGTTACAAATTTAAAAGAAATTATAATGATTATGAATGACTAATCTTTAGATTTGCTTAAATAAATTAAATTACTACAGAATGTAGGAAGGGAAAATTAAGTACTTTCACATGGTGTTGGTATATTTGCACTCAACAACAAAATAAGTATCAAAATGGTGTAATATTTAGAATTACTTATATAATTACAATTAGAAAAATATTTCTCATATGCTTTTAAAATATGTGGAGTACATATTTATGCAACTTTAAGTATAATTTTAACACTAATGAATTATATATCGATCAATTGAGTATGTAGCCTTCATTTTGATTTTATTCTTAAAAGACGAGTCTTAACTAAAAGACCAGTCGATTACCACATATTTACAAAAGAAATTCAAAAGAAAAATCTCAGTTGTCAAGGATTGTCTACTTAATTTTTTAGTACAAACTTCAAAAATTAGTCCATGTAAATGTAAAATGTCCGCTATAAAATTTCAATGATCAAAGAAGAAGCACACCCAAAGTAATTCATTTAATATTTTGCCAATGAACACAATTTCTACTTTAGAGCATACAGTCCCTTAATTGTCCTGAATATAAAAAAATGTTTGCAAAAGGAAACTGCAAATCATTCAAATTTTTATAGGGCACACTTCATTTTATTCTCCGTCCTTAAAGCTTTCTTAAAATATTTTGTTAAAATCGTACTCTTCAAATTTAAAGTGATTGATTTTAAATTGCAGACGGATTTCTATACTTTTCCAACCAATCTGAATGACAAGACGATTTTCAAAATAACGTTTTGCAAGTTATTCTTATCTTATTCAAAGTCTAATTTTATATAGTAAACCTGTGGTGGCGAACTTTGAAGTGCTACCTCGGCTTTTAATTGCAAATATCAGCAGTGTGGCCCTCTAAACATATTTCACTAAAATACGTCCATAAATCATACTGCAGTTTTTAAGAAAATTTAGAGGATTGCGATAAAAATCATAGTATGCAAAGTGATTTTAAAAGAAAAAAAAAACAAACACAAACTGTTTTTTTAACTGTGTTTTAAATAAACCATTGAAAAATTGCGATTGTTTAATTGTATCGCCTCATTTAACAAGTAGACGACAATATGCTCTGTTACGATCGTAACGTCACAGCACAAGTAAACGTGACATCGCGACGTGAAAATGTATCCGGTTAGACCGAATAGGGCGCTGAGTGAGGCAATCTTGGCCACCGGGGGAGATAAAAACAGCACCCTTATCACGGGGCACCATGGCAACCGACAAGTTGCGCATGAAGCTATGAAGGCTGCGTCGTTAGCACGGGCCCCCTGGAACTCAAGGTGACTGCTTGAAACTGAAAAAGATCAAAAGATCCTGGCCGGACGGAGTCGCAGTAATTGCTGAACTGTGGTTGAGGAAGTGCGGTCATCAAGGAGCAGTCGTGCAAGAGTCGTCAAGCTGAGTTGATCAACAGTAGTGGTCTAAAAATAACTAACACGATAGCCAAGCGTGCAGCCAGTGAGTAAAGCCAGGCGGAGACCAGTAAATAAGGACACTATCGCACGAATATGTTTTATTTCCCATCGACGAAAAGCCCCATTACGAATTGTGAAAAAAGACGCAACAGGCTCCAACAGCATTCATCAAAAATGTCTGTTTCAAAAGAATCAAATAATTTCACTTTAATTGTCAGCATCCTGCTTTATATTGGACATCAAGACAGCACTACGTAGCTGGGAAAAATAAATCCACTTTATATGGACTACTTGTAGAAGTAATCTTGGTAAAATGTTAGTTTAGCCTACGGATGCAACAAGATATTGCTTTAGTATTAAAAGTATGGTCTCTACCAATAAAAGGTACAGACCGAACACACCGAATTACCAAAGAAGCAGTTTTTGTGTCTACGAGGTTATTACATGGACCATGGACTAACCATAGCGGTTAGAATCATACTTTCCTTTCGACAAAGTGTCGTGTCGCGAAAAGATTAAGGTAATGAATGTATGCATATACACACATTTTTGAGACAATAAAAATCTCTAAATGAAAAAAAGTGAAGTTTTCTTATTTCAATCGACATTTTCAAATATGTCTGCAATGTTACTTTAGATCATACCTGAACGATTATTGGAAAATAATTTGAACATTACTTCAGACAATCCCAGCAAGTTAATCATCTCGTATAGATACTAATTTTCTGTTACCCATAGAAGAAATATTTATTATTACGTATTGAAAAGTTTATGTAGATTTTCGATCTACTGTTATCAGTCAAAATCAATGATGAGACATTTGGAAATTATTTCTTTCGAAAAGTTTGTCCATAATGTACTTGCTGAATATGAGTTGCGCCAGATGCGAATTGTCTTTTCTAAGCAAATTGTTGATACCATAAGCTTGAAAACAAAGTGTTTTAACTTAAAAAAAAAAAAACAATGAACTTGAGTATTTTAGGAAATTTATTTTATTATTTCTTAACCAAGTAATATTTGAGGAATATTTAAATTTGCGGAACAGCTGGCTATAGTTTCAGCAAGGGAAAAGAATTGGATTACCAAGCGAAAAGTCAACTTCCCGAAAAAAAAAGGTCTTGTTTAGAATATAAGTTCAGAAATGCATTTAAAACTCCAAACATTCAACGTAAAACAAAATTTTAGGGCAGTTCCTAATTAATCACATGAAATCACTTTTATTCTTGTACGCGTAAAAATTTAAATAACTTTTTATTGCTTTTATCTCACTCTTGTTATTTTGAATCTTTTCTATAAAACTTTTCAAATTTGTTGGGATTTTGGGGAATCAACGAAACGGGCGTCAATAAAAGAACGAAATTTAATATGAATATTTAATTTAATTTTACACTTGATGCTTGTGAAATTATAAAATAATCATTAGAATAACTAAGCTTTAATTCACTCTTTTCATTTAAAGAAAAAATATCGTATCAAAGAAAATTCTATGGTCACCCGTATAAATATATAGCGGTCGATGGGATAAAAAGTTAATTCAAGAAAGTAATTCCTGTGCTTCCAAATTGTGCGAGGTAACATGGCTAAAACCTAGTCACTTAAAATTCTGATTAACGGTTGATCTGTTTAATATGTAAGTAAATAATCTTTAGCTGTCAATACTTACTTTCATTTTATTAACCTTGTATTTTATATCGTTTTCACTTTTCTAAAAATACTGGCTCTTATTTCTTTCGCAACAAAATAAAGACTTTATTGTTTTACATTTTTTAGGGTGATTTCAAAACAGTTGAATTTCTAGCATGCGACAAAATACCCTTTGCGCACGAACGATGACTCTAAGTCACCATACTATTTTTAACTTTTAGGCGCTTTAGAACAGTAACAAAGTAAAATAATGAGATATATATTGCGAATATTCAGTTGTGTTTCATTTAATTAGGTAATCATTATTCAGTTTTTCGCCTGTCCAAAAAAATCAAGATATACATTCTTAGTTAAAATTTTATTCGTAATTTTTACTTATATGCGGTGCATATTCATGAGGGCAAGAGCTAAGAGTTAAGCTATAAATTCTTTATTTCATAGCTTTTCTTAAAGATACGTTAAAACATTTATTTATTCGTAATATTTCATATGAATCACATAAATAGAGATTTAGATCGGAGTAAAGGAGTACAATCATTTAACAAGTTATAACAAATTTTTAATAATTTTAAATAATGAAGCTTTCAGATATTCTGTTCCGAGTCATAAATGAGGCTTTTGGGAATTTAAATAAACTCTATACTAGCAATTATCAAATGGTCTTTTACGAAAGTAAATTACAATAACATTTTTATGAACAATTCTTACCCTTATCAAACACTGGGGTCATATAGGGTGGCCAGCGGAAAAATTTTAAGTATGAAATTAAATTTAAAAAAGACTAAAAGGTTAATTTTTTATTACTATAAAATGGAGTTTCACAATGCAGATTTCATTTTTTAAAGACAATAAATGATGATTTATCGTCTAAATGATGCCCGTGTCTTTCAAGGTATTTTTGCAGCCGGACCCTTAAATTCGCCAATTATCCCCTGGGTGTAAATTGCACACCACGCTGTGGTTTTTGGAGAATGTAAAAGTTGTTGATGACGTTTGCTAGGGTTGCTGGGGGACCAGTATATTGACATAGCCGTCGATATGGAAATGTGCTTCGTCACTAAACAATATGATACCAAGTGTTCGTGCTGTCCGAAAACGTTCAAGCATTGTTCTTACGTAAGTTTCACGCAAAGAAAAGTCACTTTTCTTGAGGTTGAAATTTTAATTTATTTCTTAAAATAACGTGCACTGTTGATTTTTCAATTCCAGTAGGAGCTGCAATCTTTCTTATCGATTTATGTGGATTCTGAATAATTTCGTCTCGAACTTGAGCTACATGTTCTGGTGTCGCTGTTAACGTTGATGGTCCCGGAGGAGTTCTGTTGATGATTGTCCCTTATTGCTTAAACCTTTCCTCTCACGACCAGACAAGCTGCGTGCTCGGCCCATCAATTCGTCGAATATTGATGTGAGTTAAAAAAGCGCGAGTACTTCAAATAGTGCTCGACCGCGAAAGCACGGTGTATGCAAATCATGCGCGTCGAACGACACCTCACCCGTTTACCTCACTTCGCTGGTCTTTAAGCAATTACCATTCAAACTTGAAAATTTCGCGCTGAACACCCTATAGAAAATGAAGATCAACACTGGAAGTAATATACATAGGCATAACACTAGAATTTTAACGAGTGCTTAAAAACCTTATTTTTAAAAACCTCACAATGTCTTACAATGTTTTTTAATTTTTTTTTTATACTATAACCTTGTCAAAGCAATATACATACTAATTTAAATATTTTTTTATTATTATTATTTTTGCCTATTATTTGCCAATTCTGAAATATTATAATTAACGTTCTTAAGGTGATTGATTGAAACACTTACTAGCGATTTGATGGAAATTACTGTTGAAAGAATACATAACAAAATAGTTTTGTATAATTTAAAGCTGATGCTTTTGAATTTTATTTAGTACAATCTAAAGAACGTAACGTAAATGTTGTAAATATGTAAACATCCTTATTATTATGATGTATTAAAACGTACTATATTACAGTCGTATTCGTACATATATTTGTTATAAACAAAATAATGTAAAACGTACTTACGATATAAATTGTTTATATAAATATTTCTTCGAAGCTTTACTCATACTCATAAAAAAAATTTAACTGTATCTGTTGTGTTTGCCCGGACTAAATTCAGAAAAGTTTTAACTACGACAAAATCGTTACACATCACTGGGATTAGCAAATCGGTCACGGTCAGAAGCAATTGATTTCGAGCAGTTCACTATTGCTGATATGCCCATATAGTCCCACAAATTTCCAGAATCACCTGTAAGTATTTTGCGATCACAACCTCTTCTCTGCAACATATTCCGAAAGATAATTTTTAATAGTATTCACTACTTATTTCTTTCTTGTGCGAAGACGATCAAGGTTGTTGACAAGCCAAGTTGTCTGGCTATAAGAAGGCTACTAAGTCGCGCCACAAGAACAATGTCAATCCATTTAAAACTCCAGATGGGCGATGTACGCATGTTAACATCGCTTTGTTTCCAAACCCAAAAAACGTCCTTTTGGCTCAGGAAATATTTAATATTTTAAAACTTTTTGTCAGTTGTTTTTCACTTAATAGAATATAATAAATATTTATTTATATGAATAGTCAAATATACTAAATATTTCAAAACCCTTTTTTACCTGTTGCTGGTTTTTTTTAAATTTTCTGTGAAGTAATGCAAATATCTTTAACTTTCAACGGCATATATGCAACAATTTTCTTTTACGCAGCAAACAAGCCCCTCGTTTTTACAAAACAATCGACAATACAAAGAGGAATAAAATTTGTCTTTATTCTAAAATTACAGTACAAAATTAGCACTGTTGCTGACGTTATCTTTTTGTACGTACCATTGTAGGAAATAGAATAAATAATAATTGTCACATATATTAAGTATTGACGATAGTCTAGTTTGGGGTTTTTCTCGGGAAATGTATAAAAAAGTTTATGTTAAGAAAACAAATTTTATATTTTTTGAAGTTGTACTTTAATAAGCTTTTATTTGATGCCCAGCATTATATCTTTAAAACGAAACAAAAAACTGCCTCCCTGATATTAAAATTCAATTGTTTGATACTTTACATCTGTAATTGAGCCATTACTGTATACAACTATGCCAAACTCCACCTATTTTTATTTAAAAGCCTATTAGAACAATGCGTTTAACAAATAGGTAGATAAACACCGAGGTATTAGAACATTTAAGTTGTAAAGACAGTTTTTGTGTCGAACACGGAAAACAAAAGCCGTTTAATTGGTTTAATTAAAAAAAGAGATATTTTGTGGCATCAATAGAAAGTTTAAAAAATATGCATTTATCTTACCTCCAGTATCATATATAGTAACTTATTACAATGCAGTAAGAACATCATGCTTTTCATACAACAGTTGAACAATAAAAGCACTTTCACGTTGCATATGTTAACTCCTAATTTACATTTGTAGTGAATCAAAATATCTCTTACCAAAAACAAATTAGTACATAAACGTAATATTGGATTTCGTGAACATGACAATTGTGAAAACTTTAAAGGTACAGTTGTACCCTTGTACAATGTACTGCTAGGCATAAAGATTTTTTATGAATTTACTCGAGGAAAATTATCATAGGTCAAAGGAGCCATTGCACTAAAACAAAGAGCACACGCACAGTCGTTCCACCTGAACAATGAGAAACAGGGAATGTAACAATTATCAATGTCGCATGCTTCACTAGAGTTAGTGTCGTCGATGGCATCTTTTGACAAAATCAAAGCGATAATGAAGCACAGAAATGCTATCCTACGTAAGAGAAGATCGCAATTCCTAATTGCTTTCCATTCATTGACGACTCGTTATTTCAAATGAATTGTTTATGCAACATATTATGAGTATAAACAGCAAGCCGCGTGATACACTGGGTAATAATTTAGAATGCTTCATGTTTTGCCCTAATGCAATCCCGCCTGGAAACGGGTATCCATTACAATATTAGATTATTAACCCTTATCATTTCAACCGGTATTCTCACTGCCAAACATAAGCGTCCTACTTCAACTGGCAGTTTCATCGAAAATTTTAGGGCAAAATATTAAATAAATTAGTATGGGATTTTCCACAAGGATCTACAAAACTCGGAAGGATTTCTATTACGGATAAGGAAGAAAGATTAAATGGAAAACTGTACCTCGGACTTTTCCTGATAAAAAATAAAAGATTTGTTTGTCCGTTCTAATCGTAATAAAAGGCACATGCGATATAATCAGGTCTCATATTGGCGATTGTTTTTCCAATATCAGACCAAAAAATTGCATAAAAAGTGAATTAACGATAAAAATCAAACGTTATCAAATTTTTCTTATTTTTATATTCTAAGCAAATTACAACTCAACACTTAGGAAAAAATGATAACAAAAGCAGTTACACCACCGAAATACGAATTAATTTCCTTATTTTGACCTATTTCAATATCAATTATATTGTAATTGATAATTATCAACGTTTGTACGCATAACTATTCCTGCTACGAATGATAAACAAATAATTAGTGAAAATTATATCGTGCCTTTATTTTTCTCCCTAAAATTTATTTGGAATTATTGACAACCATGTTATAGTATTCTTGGAGTGATAAAGTTTAACCAATTATTGTTTATCACTCTAGTCACGTGGAGTGAAAATGTGCAACAGATTATGAGAAAATGCATTAGCTTTGGTGGATATGGCCTTTTCTTATTTAATTCTGCTGTATTTTTTATTTTAGCTGAAGTTCTAAAATAGTGCTCAATGTTTTATATTTTTACGATCTGTCGAAAGGCTAACAATTATCTTTATACAAAATATAAATACTTTCAATACTTCACCAAGAGCGGGTTATTTACCTTATATATAAGGATTTTGAATATAACATGAGCAATACGTGAAAATATAGAAGTTTTTCCGAAAATAGCAAAAGATTGAATATACCTCGTAAAAGCAATTTCTTGATTACATCAGAAACCCCACGAATTAAAATTTAATTGTTTTATTTTTTCTTACTAAATGGCAGAAACGACAACGAAATCGATTAAATTATCGAAAGGTAATCTCCCACCACTATTGGAAAGACGATCACAAGTTCAGTCCCACCTTTTATACATGTGATTGTCAAGAAGGTCACTGAATATCTTCTGCCATTTGCAATGCAAAACTATAAATACCTTAAATATTCTAAAGTGAAGTTGTGATAACAAAATGCTGCGAGATCCGAAAAATATTCTGCAACAAATAAAATTTCTTTATTAAATATTCCTTGCCATGAACATTGTCTTCAAGTTGCAGTCAGTCCATATAACGTCTCTATATATAGCAATGCTAGGTCCGCGTGACCAGCTCTTAGAAGCCCTATAAATTCCAAGTGATTGGAAAGCAATAAGGCGATTTTACGATGAAGGTAACCCTTTTCAACAGAATGATTCTAAGTTTACGATAATCAGAGTGAAATTTTCTTTTGTGGCTTCTTCAAGGTACTATTGCACAAGCTATGGCGTTATTTAATATAATCATCCGGAAAATTGAATTATCTGAATTAGAAAGTGCAAATTTTAGAAGTAATGCAACAAATCCAGAAATCAGAAAATCTGAGTAATCGACGGCACGAATTAATGACATTATTCCATTTAAGATATTATTCCATTCGTTAAATGGTTTGTTCGAAATAATAAATCAAGACTAGACTGCGTTTAATTTCGATAAAAAAAGAAAACATTATTTAAAGAATGCAAGACTAATATGAAGTTATAAAAAATCGAAACGAATTATAGTATTTACAGTGAAAAACACTATGGGCTATGGGTGTATTTTTTAGTATCTGATGTCCGTGTTTTCATTATTGAAAAAATAATGCCAATAATTACCTTTTCTTAGGTCCCTAGGACTTTCTCTTAGATTCTGTTCTCTTTTTGTCCATTTCGCAACGATAAAAGGTTTCCTGTGCATAAGAAACCATTCAAAAAGTTTCGTAATATGAACTTTTCTCGTGTAATAATTTTTTACGTATTTCGAATATTGCCCTTCTAAGAAATTTACTGGAAAAAATTCACAACCATAAGAACAGACAAAATCTGTTGCTTTATTTGAGCAATTACGGAAAGAAAAGCAGACTTCTCTGAAACTGATGACCGGTTTATTCGCCAAATTAATTATTTGCTTCCCTTCTGTTTGAGAAGTGGGTTTAATGTTAACCACCACCGGACACAACCCACGCTTAAAGAAAATGATTAAATAGTCAGTCAATAGATTTATATTTCACGGTTCCTCGAATCAATTTCTGGGAAAATTACTTTTTCTCTCTTGGGACATAATAAGGGTTAAATTTAAGTAGCTTTATAGGCGTGAATTATCCTGACTATTTGGGTTCCCTTAACGACTTCGTTTTCATATTTTCGTATGCAAAAAATGCTATATTTAATATCATGTCATATTACATTAAGTATTAAATTATTGTGCAGTTTGCTGATTCACCTGCAGATTTTTGATTTACTTTTTAAAAATTGTAACAGATTATTTTTTTTTATTCACAAAATTTGTGAAATAGAGGCGGTAAAATTCATCTTAATTTAGCGATAAATTCATGTTATAATAAATTACAAAGTAATAGTTTGAAATATTTTGAATTGTTGTAAAGTGTTATTCTATATTAAGAAGTAATTACGGAAATTCTTTTTAGTAATATTTCCAGAAATTAATATTTCAAATTTTGAAGTTTTATTCATATTCATAAAAAATATAATTTATTTAAAAACAATTTAAATGATTGTTTGTTATCACATATTAGTAGTAGTTAGGAGGGCAAATAAGAAATAAAAGTAATAAGGAATC
Organism: Proctacanthus coquilletti; assembly: GCA_001932985.1. Classification (NCBI taxonomy): domain Eukaryota; kingdom Metazoa; phylum Arthropoda; class Insecta; order Diptera; family Asilidae; genus Proctacanthus; species Proctacanthus coquilletti. The sequence continues at coordinate 166,129 of MNCL01000181.1, read as the reverse complement.
GTTTCTTCCTATAGGCATCTTATAAGTTTTCTGGGTTATTACGGATCTTTATAAGTGGTAAAAATCCTTAAATATGTAAGTTTAAGTAACTGTTGTAATAAGATTTTATCAAGTTGACCTTCAATTTTGAAATTCAAATTGGTCAGTTTTAATTAGTCTAACTTGAACAGATTTTGAGAAACAAGTTTTCCGGAAAATGGCAATTTCGTTTTTCAACAAAGTATAAAATACCTTCAAACTTTTTCTAATAGATGTTATGAAAGTTTTAGGTGTTAAAATATATTTCCTGCGATATAATATTCAATTTATTAGTAGTGAACATAAAAAATTATCTACGTCGTTCATTTACTAAAATCCGACATATAAAAAAAAAAAGTATTATAAATTCCATTATTGAAGCCGTTTGTTGGCGTAGGTTGCAGTTCCTCAAAACATTGTCTGAAATAAAAATGTCGGCCAGTTTTTAAATCTTTAGCAGACTGTGCATAAATTACACCAGAAAAACTGAACAACCTTAATGTTTGTTGAACGGTTCCACTTTTTGTTTTATAAAAAAACAATGTTTGGTGTTTTCCCATCTAGTTCAACAAGTACAGATAAATGTCCCAAATAATTGAAACTTTAGAAAAGCTGCTCAATAACGTTGTAGAAAATGTCCACCAACTTGGAAATCATGTCTTTAAAAAACACGTGCTTAAAATTTTAGCAAATTTCTAAGATGTTCTTGTTTTTGTAATTTTACATGACTTAACTTTATTAATTTCATAAATTTTCACTTAAAATTTTAACTAGATATTTTTTCAAATCATAGTTTCTCAGACCAACATTTTTTTGTCTTTTCGTCTTGCAAAGTAGAAATTTTCCTTAAAGCTGTGTGTAGCCTGTCATATAAATAAATGCATATAATTTTATATTATATTTAAACTTAAAACAAAAATGAAAAATAAAAATATAATATTTTATAGTTTATTGTCAAAATCATAACGATTTCATTTCTAAATATTCTAATAAAATCTTGCTCAACATTGAGGTCGTCATACGAGTATATGTAAAACGAATTAACATTATTAGCCTTATTGTAACTTCATCCACGCCAAATTCTAAACCAACCAGTTTGGTTGAAATGTAATTAAGCAGCGATTAACATTCTTTTTTACATTTATATTAACTAGTACGCATATATTCTATACATAGGTATTATTAAAAATATTATTTAATAAGGATATTGTGCTGGAGAATGGTAAATTTCTAAAAAATGGCAGAACACATTATTTATACCCATTTGAAATATTCAATATTTCAAAAATGGTGAGATTGGGTATAACAAACATTTTAATAAACTCTCTTTGCTATGTTAGTCTTTAGTGTAATTCCTTTATAATTATGTTATGGCACCGAAAAGACATCAATCTAACTTTGACAATGAACCTGCTTTGTTATTTTTTCCTGCAAATTAACCTACAATATTATATATAGGGTCATTCATTGCTGGCATTCAAAGCAGGTATACTTATGCATCTATTTGCAGGGTCTGGCATACGACAAAATAACTCAAAGGGCCACCTTAGTTTTATCTAGTAACTAAGCAAGGCTGTTGAATTGGACTCATTTGGTCTTTTTTTATTACTTTGAGTGAATGGTTCTCGCAGGATTTATCTGCTCCATTCGACTTCAGCTCTGATATATAATTGATTTTTTAGTGTTTCCTAGGACGTAATTATATATTTATAATTAGATTTACTTCAGTGCGATGCATGAACAATTTATGAACCTTAAAAAGCTATTAATTTTATTCTATTTTCCACGTTACCTTGGTTGTAATGAAACCATAAACATTTATGAAAGGCATATAAAAGTACAACACTTTATGTACAAAATTCCTGTGGTTAACAGCACTAAAGTGCCAAGACCAAAGCTGGGTTCATTAGTCCATGTGTTTAAAAAGAAAAATTCTTTAACATGAGAAGACCTACAGACGATTGTAGGAGCAGGTGGTTGAAATATTGATTTTTACACCAACGATGTTTTGTATTGGATCTGAATACTGATAAAAAATTCTTGGTCGGACTTTCGGCTAGTATGTGAGAGAAAAGCTCTCAACATAAAACCCCACTGACATATTTAACCGCAACAAAGCAAAAATCGATAAAGGATCGCTCAAATGACTTGTGCGTAGAATTACTTTGTTTGTGTTTAGCAAAAATAGATTTTTAATGGGGTTAATTTTGGTAACGAATACATACGTGTTGCTCTATGTTGAAAGATGAGTATTCGTTAATTACCTAATTTTAAGTTATAGTATAAATTGCTAAGCATAAAGAAAATTCTGGTACTCAATTTACTATAATATTTAGAAATAAAGCACATGCAGAGACCGCTTTGACTATCTTGATTAAAACGTTTAATAAGCAATTGGTTTTAATAATGGGGGAGTCTAATGGAGTAATGAAAATTATCTCTGCCACATAAAGAACGTAAAATAGATATTTCAGTTCAATTTCAGTTTCAGTTCACTGCCAAAAAATGCTGCATTTTGTACATAAAACGGGCAGCGCATGTAAAATGTAATGGCTTCTTTATTCCATAGTAAAATGGAATCTTTTTAAAGAGCGATTAATTCTAGCGTTTTGTTAACTACGCGAATTTATCGAATATCGTTAATGTCTCCATATGACACGCTTGGATCGATCATAAGTCACTACATAAATTCTACCCCCTCTGAAAGATATTTCACTTAATGCTCCAATACTGGATCAATCAAGTGTTCCCAGTAAATAAACAAACAATAATTTGTCGATGGAATAAGATGAACTAAATTGAATTTAATAATCTTATTGATTGCCAAGTAAACTTACAGAGTAATTTAAATCACGCCTTTTTAAATATAAGATAATTTTGTATTGCTTTGCAATGAAGTACCGCACGAAAATATAGAATTTAACTAAATTTAAAGTAATCTTCCACTTTTATTGTCAAATGACGGTAAGAGAAAAGGAAGTATTGTGATCGGAATTTTTTCAAGGCATCGATCTAAGTAAAATTTGGTATTTAAGATTATTATATTAATATCTCCAGATGTTTTTATTTAATTTCTTAATCTCAAGATGGAAAAAAGGAGATCCCTGAAACTATGAAAGTTAACTATAATCGAGTTTATACTCACTTTACGCAAGAATGTAAATTCAGCGTGAACGTACTCGTTTTTATGTAAAGATCTCCTAATGCTTCTTGTTCTTAACCCTTCTAGAATCCTCGATTCATGCACATATTTTAGGCTTTCGGATCATATTGACCCTGTACTATTTACTATTGGGAAAATGTTAAAGAATGTACAACTATTAACTATATTTATTTTAATTATACGCTTAGACATAGCATAACTTTTATGAGTGAACAGAATTTTCATTCAGATATTTAATTCCTGGCCTCAAGAAACGTGCAATCCTTCAAACCATTTTCGAAACATAAAATTTCCACCTCACACATTTTAATTGTTTCTATAGATAGACTATTTTCGATTCTTTTATTAAGTGAAAGCCTTTTATTAACATTTTGCAAAATATACAAAACTCCACTAAAATACGGAGAAAAACAACTGCAAAATTAAATAAAGTTCGTTTTATCTAGCTCATTCCAAGCGTTCCGGAACCAGAAATGATCAATATGGTTTAATGATGGAAAAATTTAAAATATTTACACTTTAGCATAAAGCGTATATTCATAACATTGCACAAAAATTTAAATTAAACAAAATAATGGAAGTTTTGTTGCTACCATGTTTTATGCCTTTCCCGGTATGGGCAATAAAAAACATTTTCCCTTTTCATTGCAGGAACATATGTCACACATGATGGTGTGATTTCCTTTTTTTATATTAGAATTAATAATAACAAATATTGTGTGTTATATAAAAGAAACAGAATTTGAAGTTTATACAAACCACTTTCCATACTAAAAGCAAAATGATTGGTTCAAAATGATCCGAGGACCAAGCTAGTAAAAAATATGTATTTTGGCACAAAATCAAATGATATTGACATTTCCTTATAGAAGTGCGTTAAAATGCGTTAGTCATGTCGATCGTAATTCGATTTGGAACAAATCACTTTCAAACTTAAAAAATATTTTTCCATGGCAGATAAAAATACTTTGAATGCCGAAGCACTAAAACATTAAGGCTCCTAAGTATTTTAAACGGATATAAACACCTTAAATTTTAACAAGTGTACCACAATTTGAGAAAAAATATTTTTTAATAGTTGACTATTTTTAATTTTCAAATTCCAGTAATTGTTCCAAAATTAGAATCCTTTATACATAATAATGCAGGAATAATTATATTAAAAAATATAGAATAATTTACTTTTTGGAAGTCCACCATATGAAGGATGTGGTAATGTCACTAACAGTCAAAGGAAAAGTCTATCTATTTGCTCTAAGGAGTGAAATATGCGAAAGAAATTTTTTCCTCTTAACTAATACACACAAAAATATATTCTTTAAAGGAATATAAAGTTATTAAATTGATTCTTTCCATTTTTAGTTTTATAATGGTATGTATTATTGCTATTGCAGTCATCATAAAATTCCGAATCTCTAAATTTGCGGGATTTTAAAATTTGTCTTTTCATCAACTTTTTCTAAATTCTATAATATGTAACCCTTTTCCCATTTACCAAGTAGTTTATAATCCTGTACTTTTTTAAAATCTTGCTTTGGATAAATTAAAAGTTTATTAATATTTACGAAAAAATGACGGGAAGCAACTTCTGTTTTAATTGAATTTAATTACGTCTTTCAGATCATAATGTAAATTGTGAATTGTGTTGTAGTCCAACCTCCAAGAACTTTCAAACAATGAAATATTAAAGAGACACAGCCAAATAGACAGCAAGACAGCATTTGTTACTCCGACATTATGAGGAAGCTTGTCGAATAGTATTAAAATGGTGTAAAAAAAATATAACATAATTTTTTGCTATATCCTCCAATTTTTATTCCAATAGAAATTTGTATATTGCAAATAATAAAAGAAAGCGTGTTTTAACATATTTTCCTCTAACCTAAAATGACAAACGTACAATTCCATTTTCCTGAAAGTAATTTTATACCCTTAAACAAATAATCTCTTTCTTCTTCTGGTAGATGATTAATTTCTGTGAACCCACTCTTGTGAAAAGCCAATAAATTGAATAACTGCTCTGTACTTAATATTATACTCCATTTTCACAATGCAAATATGCATTTGTATTATTCGCTTTCACAACACATTCAGAAATTAAAAAGGCCTTCCATTAAAAAGTCTGGAAGGGCTTGGTTTCCTCTATGAAAATAAGAAAGAAAAAGAAGAAAATTACTAGAATCTGATGATGTCATCTTAACGCGTGGTAAACAATCCCTTAGAGGTAGTGAAAGTGAAAATATACATACTCTCATATTTTCGATGGCATTTATTTTTTAGGTGTTTTTCTAACATGCTAATTGTTTGCTAGAAATTTGCTAATTGCTAAAAATTTGCCTTCGAAACAACTTAGTGCATAAAAAAGGCATTTTAAACGTTTACTTACTAAAAAAAACTAATTAAAGGGATATTGATAAGTAAGAAATAAAGGAATAAATTAGTGAACTAAATTGCAATAACATTGAGAGACACAGTTTTTTTTTCTCAAATCGGAGACAATATAAATGAAAAAGGTCTAATAAATAAGTAAACAAGTCTTAAAGGGAAATTAGCAAGATGACGTATACAACACAAAATGTCTAGAAATGCTTACGATGCCTAGTTTGAATTTTGGTTGGTTTAAGTGGCCATCTAAACCTTTTGACGTTAAGATATGTTTGTCGCTGTTTGTTGAAGAATTTGAGAATCTAAAAAAACCGACTTCAATTAGGCGATAAGCATATCAATATAGAAATAGGGCTATTTACACGCGATGCTTCAGTTAATTAATTTTTAAAAGGGGCAGTATGGCACTCATCTTCTAATGGATGTTCTAAATGTATTCAGAAAGCCCAATCAATTAACAAACGATTAACACACAGCATAACAATAGGACTTCTTACGACTGGTGAAAGCTTTAAAAACAGCCTTGATATAACGTATCATAAAAAATTGTTCCAAAACAACCAACACGAACTAGAAAAACTAAATATGCAAATGGTAAGCCAATTCCCACGTCCACGTAATGCGCCTTATCCATTTAGGGATTGCAAAAACTTTTGAATCTAATTTGGGCAAGAAAAAAATGAAAAATATAAATTATCAAATGACAAAACACTAGAGTTGGACGAACCTTTATCCTGTTCGACCTTTATCCTGTTGCTCTACAAATTGCCAGAATAATCTGAACTGTGCCCAGCAAATGATGGAGGCCTTTGTTGAAGACTTTCCTGCCCTCTACGGTGTCGATAGGGTCAGATGCAATACATCGTATTCAACATCTGGCTGACTGTGTAAAACGTATGGCAATCTGAATAGTTTTCCGTCATGTAAATTTGAGAACTATTCTACATACGGATTCTTAAAAAGTAAAGTTACAGAATTTTAAAGAAGCTATACAATAGGACCCAAAGGCAAGCTAAGTTAAAAGAAGGATTCAAATCCTAATTCCACAAATTATCTAATAAAATATTTACCATCGCTTCTTCGCTCGTATAGTGTACATTTTATTGGGATTAATTTTTCTCGAGCAATACTTAAAGAAAATGTTATATTTACTTGAAATTCATGACTGCGGTAAAAATAGCAGGGTTCTTCAACAGTGCCAACGGATCACAGGTCAAAGGTTTATTGTCTGCAAAGTTATTTTAATGCTCTTTTTCCTTAATGACAATATTAGGTATTAGAACAGTGTTCAGCTTAAATAAATCTGAGGAAATTTTTGATATAAAGGGTTTATTTTGCAAATTAATGTGCTTGCGAATATGAAATGATATGCAAGGGTGTTCTAATCTCCATCATGCATCAATGTATATTCTAAGGTGTTTTGATAGTAATATTAATACTACTCATATTTGATTTAACTTTCTTGAAAAACATGATCCTCTACCTGGATTTATATGTAATACCACTTTGGGGCGAAACAAAGAAAATGTTGGTAATTTAAAATTAAAATATTTTCACTTATATTTTTTAAATAAAAATTGTTTCATATAATTCCAGATATTGAAACGGGCAAATCGTAAAGATCTTGGTAAGATGCAAAGCATTTAAAAGTTCTAAATTGGATAAATTTCCAAGGTGGATTTTAACTATTTATTTCAAATTTTATTTGAATTGAGCTAGTGTTTTCTTTTTTGTTTAAATTTCAAATTTTCGTGATCCCTTTAATCCGAGTAAAAACTATATGGTTTTTATATTAATTATAAGAGAACAAATTTGTTCTTTCTTAGAATCATCCCACAAAATTATCGTACAAATATTGGACGAACAAAAACAGATTTCAAGGTATGCGCGAATGAAGTTATATGTACTACAAAAAATAGGAGACAAACTATTACCGAATTTAGATACTTTCAATATATTTTCCTTTAAAATTGTCGAAGAGTTACAATGTTTGTAATGTTTGGAAAAGTAATATTGCATGCTTTTGTAAAAATTTAATTTGAACTCTCTTTAATATTACAGGTTGCATATATTAGACAGGTGTTCTGCACCGATGAAGTAATTTTGAAGATTAATTGCAGTGAGACACTCCACTAAAATAGCAATAAACGATTTTAAACTATTCAAAATTAACATTTTTGGTAAATATCTTTTTACAGATGCTGTAAAATATGAAAGTTATGGTTTCCTCCAATGTGAAAAAAGGATTTTAAACTCGCGAAAAACCGTTTTTATAAAGAAACGCGTAAACTAAAAACCTCCTTATAAATTTAAATTTCAGTTATAAATTTTTACATTTTTAATAAATGGAATATGCTTATTTTTTGTCGAAGACGTATATTTCAAAATTTATAAGTGGAATATGTTTTGTGTTCAGTTTATATATATATTTTTTTAGTAAATACAAGTATTATGTTTTGTTAGATTTGTTAATTTTAATAAATGAGTTTTCACGCCTTTTTAGTGATATACACGAGTCACTTTTTCTAAATGGTATACATTTTATTTAGCATTGTTTTAAGTTAAAACAATATGATATAAAATATTTTTAGAAACTTAATTTAACTACTTTAAAGAAAACGGTCCATATATACGTAACCAAAGAAAATAAGGCAGTAAAAGAGGTATGCAGAGAAAATAGAGCCCTTCCTAATAGATTCCTGGCGTTTCCCAAAGAAGGACTTATTTGCAATGACATGCATGTATAAAAAGGACATGAATCGTGGTGCAGAAAGGAAAGTCTTCATCATTCCAAAGAAGACCTGAAACATGCATTGGAGAAACTTTCCATTTCCTACTGGGGAATACCTGCAAAAAACAAGCATTATAGAAAATATGCATTATAGAAAATATGTATGCAAGCATCATAGTGAGCCACAATATTGGAAAGTATATTTTTTAAAGTATTGAAAAGAATTTGACGTATGTCCATTCATTTACTATAGGTCCATATCTCGCTTAAGTTTGTTAATTTTTGAAATAAATAGCTTCATACTTTTTCATTCTAAAATTCGTAAGTAAGACAGGAATGGCCAATAACAAAGTCTCTTCTATGATATTTACCATTCTGAACTGCGGGTTTGCCAAGGATTTTTTTTTTTTCAATCAAACAATTTTTATAATTTATCTTAAAATAAATTATTGGGAATCTCCAAACCGAATTATCCAAATTTCCATTTGGGTCTATGATATTTTCTTTTTTTCCAAACGGGGATTTCGTTTAGAGTCTAAATATATAGCATATTATACCATAGAGCATTTTTAATCCTTTCCTTTCCACGCTTATGTTACCCGTATATCGAAAGCTCATTCGTTGGTATGCAGTGCCTTGATCTAGCAACAACCCTCCGTGCAGCTGCGATAAGAAATACTAGCGCGACACGGGATGAAAAACATAATCTAAGTCAATGGATTTATCAATTCCACACGTGAGTTGACCCGTTTCCCACCCTAGTTGCATAAGAGTCGCAGTTTAGAACAATTTGATATATCTTTTTCGAGATATGAACTCAGACTACGTTGATATTCCCCGAATATGTATATACATAGATGGGCGAACAGATACGTGAGACTTCGTTGTTTTTGGAACCGGAACCTTAAAAGTAGAAAGCAGTTAGCAGTTAGCAGTAGCAGTTCCAAAAATAATTCAAAATATAATAACTTTGTAACAAGATGAGAGATGAGCAATTAGCGTTGAAATTTGGAATACCTTCCATGTCCACGTATACGCTATTAAACTGAAAAATTATGTTTGGCTTAAGTCAATTGAAAAAAAAAATTTAGTTGACAATATTTGGACCCCTTTTTGAATATGTAGATAAATGTAGACTACTTTTAAAATAAGCAACTCAGTTATTGTTATTTATAATCTTTATTTGGTCTAATTTTAAAATGTTCTGGCGATATTTAAGGATTCAAAAATCAATCCAAATCAAGATTCAAGTATCGCTTTCAACTTTACACACGGAATTATATAATTTCAACCTCATAACAAGTATTAGAAGAAACACGTAAGCCGAGCAATACCCGAACGTGATGGATGGGGAGTGCAAAACACATTAGAACACAACATGTAAATTGGAAAGTTCGCCTTCCGAAGGCGGCGTTAATTGATTGTTGTCATCAATTAGACCGAGCTTTCCATTGATCGCTATTTCCGTTCATTTATACCATTACAATGTAATCAAAACAACTTTAGATGTGCTAAAAGGCGGTAAATAACGCTGAAGTTGAAAACGAATCTAGTCCAAGCCGGGATTACGACTTTGTCGACACTACGCCGGCCGAGCGGCGTCAATGAAGCTTAAACACAAATGTGATTTAAGAAAACAAGATTTTGTTAACCTTGAAGGGGTGCGCACTTCCAAGCATTGGTGAATATGTTGCCTTTGAATGCAGGCGAACATGAGGCCAAATAAAGGTCTGTCAATCACTCACACGGGACTGCTGGGGAATGAATTCAGCTCTGCGTTATAATCGGTTCGGTGGTTGTCATTCGATTTTCATCTTAATTGGATTAAATTAGGTTAATAAACCTTCTCATGAGTAAAAGAGGCAAGTGCAAAGTGAACGTTTTATGAACATAGGTATTGAAATAATTTATTGTCACGTTCTCTTCAATAAAGTTATGAAAAATACATATGACTTTTTGTATATGTAATTATTTTAAAGAAACATTTATTTATTACTCATTAAAAACTAAAAACAAATATATTTTTACACCTGTATTATACAATTATAGATGTGTTTAATAAGAATGCAAAATAGACAGGACAGACCATAGCAGCGGAGGTCAATGAAGCTCATATTTAACTGTCTTTACACTTTAAGTAAATATTTTAAAATATCAGTGTAATATGAGTTATTTATTTCTGAAATTTATGAGAATCAAAAAAAATGTTAAATTAACATTTGAAAACCTGTACTAAACAAGTTAGTAACTCAATCCAACAAGCTGTACAAATAAATATAATAGTGGGTATTTTCAATATAGTAATATTTAATATATATATAGTAGATTGTTTTTGTTTTTGAAATGGCAAATTTCCTACGCTAGATTATGGAGCAATTCTGTAAATTTGCTAGCTACAATTCAAAAGCCATTCAAAAGTCAAGTTAAAAACTGTTCAAAAATATTTTTATACGGTTCTTAATCTTTTACTCAATGGTACCTCACAAAATGGGTGTTAAAAAATTTAAAAATCTCAATAAGAAAAGAATATTGACCAAGATCGTAACCCTTAAAAACTTGCCAAGTGTCAAACCTCAGACATACTCTGTCCCATGCTTATTAAACACTGCTTTCTGAGTTTTATTCAGGAATGAAACTTGGCATTATTTCTATATTTCAAATCCTTTTGACGTTAATAGAACAGTTCAACGAGAAGTTAGCCAATTTTTTACATGAATGAATTGAGTAAAAAATATATAAAATAAAAATATTGGTAATGGTAAATTACAGACATTTTATTCTTCCTCTCTGTTTTCGATAATTCAAAAATTATATTGGTTATATATATATAATATATATATGTATTTGGACATATAAATAATAAATAATAATAAAATAGTTTTGATAAATTTATTTTTTTCTAATTCTCAAATGTTTTGGAACGAGGCTTCATTTATTAACACGAATCCAAATATTTTAAAAGCTTTTCGCTGATTTCCGACTTAGGAGAAGGAACACATTGTACATTATTTATTATATACGGTCAAATTACAGCAGCATAAACTACACATATTTTAAAATGCGTGAAGCAGCTGAAGGTCTTATTTACTTTGCAATTTTCTAGGAATAAGTGCAAACTGTGTATTTCTAAAAATTGTAGACCTGGAAAAACTATCTGGGTATTACGCTGGATGCTAGTACATACCCTGTTTAAATCTCTTCAGTCGGCTTTATTTGATACGAACATTTTTGTTACCAATTTGGATTTTCACTTTCGCTCCTGCTACCTTAAACTGCTATTGAAAATGCAACGAATTAGTACACCTAATTCTGTTTTTACACGATAGATACGTTCCCGAAGAAAACATCTATAAAGATTTGTATAAAAAAATATATTGCATCTAGGGAAAAATAGAAGATTGATTCCAAACCTAAGAAATCAGTAAAAATAATACAATAAACCATATGAAATTTCATGTTAGAATCTTCTTTTTATTTCATAAAGATTCCACATGTATCAGATAAAGTAAATTATCATTTGAAAAGGAAACTTGACTTTTCAGCCAAATTAATAAATTTGTATTATGCACGAAATTTATTTTAATTTTTATTAAGTTTTATTTAATATTAATCTTCAAAAAGTTACTTTGAACACCAAACACAAAAGGCAGACAAAACAAATTCCTTATTGATGTTATAAAATTCGGGGAATTCTCACAAATGGAAATTGCGAATCTGACCAATTATAAAGTTATCAGAAGTTTAATAGTATAATCTATAAAAGAAGAAGATAAAATAAATCATGTAAAAACAGAATCGTAGAAAAAAAAATCGTGTAAAAACAGAATTGGGAGTATATCCAAGCGAGCAGACCCGCATCTAAAAAGCAAGTAATTATAAAATGTACCTACAATTGTCTCCTAAAAGATTTGTTGCGCAATCCATACCAAAACCAATATTATCAAAAACAGAAAAACAAACTATTTTACTTCTTTAAGAAAGTATAATGTCGTTGTAGGAGAGCCATGTACATCCTCATATAAACTTTATAAGATGAAAATGGTAGAGCTTCATATTTAATTTTGTCGCAAAAACATCCCATGGTATCACTTAAAGGTATGTTTACTGATATAAAACCGCAGTGTTCCTTGCGAAAAAAGGAAACAATATTTAAATAAGAAAAAATATCGGAGAGAAAGTGAGTTGAATTGGATAACAATTTAATATGACATTTACGATATTTCCCTGCGGGTACTGTTCGTCCTAACTAAACAATTTGTTTCATTTGTATTTACAGAGGAGTTCAAAGAAAAAATTGGAACCCTTCGCGGCATTAAATGCGTATACATTTTGTAACCGGCCCACTTGAATGATAGGCATTTAGAAATCCTGGGATCCAATTACTGAACACTCTAAAAATCTTCCGTAAAAATATACTTTTAAAAAATTAGTTTCTTTTTAGCATTTACTAGAAAATAAAAATTTAAAAAATTTTAACCTACAGCTAGAAAGTCATCATTTTTTATCGAAACATATTTTTCGGCGATCTTCCTTGCAGAGTGGGAATAAATTATTAATTTGCTAGGTTTTACCTTACCACTTCTTATTATAAATGCATATCACACTATCTGAGTATAAATGGTATAAACACCAATATAATTAATGCATCTATTTTCTCGATATTAACCCGTTAGTTTAGCCAATTTTAAATTTCGATGAGGTTGTAACTGGGGTAAAAGGAATATATAATGAAATTGACTGTGTACCCGGAAGGTTCACGTCATGTATTTATAAACGAATTTTATTCAATTTTTTTGATTTCCGTGCCGGCAATAATCGGAAGGTCTAATGATAATGATATTAGTTTTAAATTTCTTCAATTTTATTTACCCTTTTTTTTTAAATCCTGTATATATTTAAATAGACCAGGTGTAATTGTCTCATTATTTTCTGTTGTTGTGTGTATTTTTCGTAATAAAACTATTGTTGTAATAAAAATGAAAAGCAAAGAAAAGTTTCTATCTCATATTTGAAATGATTGTCATAAAGCACAATGAAAATGCAGTTACGGCAATTACAACTTACAGAGGGATAATTTTAATAAAAATATAAAAAGATATTGATCAAATTCAACAAAAAGACTTTTTCTTCTTTTTCTTTTTCTTTTGAACAATTATAAATGATTTTCGCGGTTCTGTGTCAACTTAATTAAAACAACCTCAAGTCACATATTACACAAAAATAATTCAAATAAACTCTTTACTATGGATTTAAATCAAAATATAGAAAGTACCTAAAAGTGAAAAAATTTACATCAAACGCGCGAACTGAGCTGAGTTGAGGACAGAGCTGATGAGTCTGTGAATTTCTGAAAATTGTTGTTATGCGTTTATTTGCATCCAGTTATAATTTTTGTGACATTCTACTTGTGTGACCACCATACCAGGTTTCTTCTACAAAAAATAAAGTATAGTTTCACACGGAATTTATTAACAATTGTGTTATGAATGAATATTTGTAAACTTTTCCCAAAATTGATGCTCATTCTCTAGATTTTTATGTAATCGTAACTTGGTACGTTAATTAAAAAATTTAAAGAAATAAATATTTAAATTTAATTTTATAGAGATTTAGGATGGCACTGGTATGATTAATAAAATTGTTAAAATATAGAAATTGTAATTGTAATTTTATATTGTATAAATTCAATATTATGTGTAATCTAGCTGAAACTAGAAGTATTTTTGGAGATATTATTATAATACAAGAAGGCAAGTCAAAAGCAACTTTCTTGGATTACTATACTAAAAATCTGGCTTTTAGAAAAATCTTCTCCCGTGCATGCCCTAAAACGTAGTAAGTGGAAAAAGCTGGTTTCTAGAAAAGCGCGAAAAACCTTTTTAAAGTGTTTTTTTCTTGTTCTTAATGGTTATAGTTTGATGTTTGTTGTTTGATTATTTTTTAAACAATTCAGTACAAGGAACAAATTTATACGAAAAAAGCGCATTTAGATAAGTTGTCCTTTTTACTGCTTGTAGCAGTTACCACTCTCAATATTTAGCAAAGTATATCACATATTCAGAAAAAAATGCAGTGTAAAACTAGATATGGTGAAAGACTGCAGTTTGATGTACATTGCCGACTAAAATTCATTAAAAGTGGATAAAAGTTGACGAGTTACTGCTCGAGTATATTTTTTTCCTGTTTTGTTAGTAATCGGATCATCAAACCGGTTAGATGACTAGAACCGTCACGATTTACGCATTAAGGTTCAATATTCAGTTTTTTTATAAAAACTATAAAAAATTGGTTACTGCGTTGTAGGGAGTCTTTTCCTTAATAATAAATCCATCACTGGATTTATTTCTGAGTAACCATAGCTTGCTCCAGAAAAAGAGTTTAAAATGTTGGTTAAGCTTCTATAACCGATATGAAATAAAATCTTGTGAGGTAAAAGTTGCGGAAAAGAAATTACAAATTGCATCAAAATACTTCACACGGAAATAATCTGTGCTTAATATTAAAAAAAAATAAAAAATATTTGCCGACTTTGACGAGAACAGATGAATACTTATTGAAGACAAAATTATTATTTTGCTGAAGAGATTAGAAGAATACTGTAAGTATCTAAGAAGAAAAAGTAGCATTTGGCAGCTTATTGGCCTTAAACCAAAACATAAAAGCAGACAAGTTTGTATTCTACACCGACTTCTTCTTCTAACGAATAACAACACTTTTGGCACAATTTGACAAAGATGAAAAATTAATACAAATTTTAGAAGCTACATTTTCTACACAGTGATCATTAAAAGTGATAATGCTGTTCTGGCAGCAGTTCTTTTCCAAGTGCCTAATACGTGCGTGGGTTAGCAGCATCATAAGGAAAGTGCTACTATTTTTGCACTGAAATTGAACTAGTAGCAAATTCTTCATTGAGAAAGCCTTTGCATGTTTATTGTTTATATTTTAAATGTAAATATTTGCTATCTAAGAACAACATGTTGAATCCTAGAATTCCTAGAAATTGTGATCTGTAAAGTAACGTAGTAAAAATTTCAACAGCAAAAATATTTCTGTATTTAATCGAAGTATGCCTGCAATTAATAATTTTAAATTTCCCACAACTGTGACATAATTTTGTTTCGTGATATTTTTTGAAGTATTTACATAGGCACAAATATTTACCAATTGACTATTTTCGTGTTTTTAGTTTTTTTAAAATACTACACGTTGAAATTTCACTTAATACTAGCTTTTATGGTATATTCTTTTTTTCTACACACGAGAGTGCATATAGTTAACAAAGGCATATCTACTTCTAGTGTTTTTAAGAAATCGAATCAAAGTTATAATATTTTTAATTCATATCATTCGCATATTTAGCGAAATCATTAAAATTCTTTGAAAATATTTGCAAGCATTTTGAAGATATGGAAATTTGAACATCGCGAAAATAGCTACGAAGACTAAAACACGTTGCTGACAATAAATGAGATGTAGACAATTTGAAAAAACTGGTTACTCCGCTAGAACGCTGTGTTGCCGAAAATGTGCGGTTATTTTTTGAAGAGAACTCGTAATTTACCTTCAGCTCTTACTTAAGATGTACAGGTATGGTACAATTAATGTAAAAAAGGTGCCATGAAAAACACTACATCTAAATAATAATTTTTAAGTTCTAACTTACTTTATAAACAAAGCTTGTTATCACAAAATTGTGATTTTGTAAAGTCAATTAAAGTCAATATTTTAGACTTTATGGATCATAACGGAATGATCCATATTGTTGTTTTTAAAATGGAAATGAATTAAATTTAATTACTTGTCAAAATGTCATTAAAGTCTGCAAGTATTATTTTTCATATAATTTTTACCTGTTAACTTGAATTTGTTTCTATTAAATGAAAATATTGTACCATACCGAAAAAGTTTGTCGAATAGGATCTGAGGATAGTTGAGGACAACTGAGCTGAAATGGCAACGTTGTGGTAGCCGAAAGAGACTTAAATAACTTTGCTAACTGTGCGAATTCTGGCGTAATTTTTGTGTTACTTTAAAAATTTTTTTTATAAGTATATTCAACAAATTAGCCTTTTTATACCATCGCAGTTTAAGAGGTTGCTGTTTAATCTACAAAATTTTATAATACTGTATAAAAACCAAAGAAACGTACATGCCATTTACGCTCAAACCTCTAAATTTAGAGTAGGCTGTGTTATCAAACATGGAAAAAGGGTGAACTATAAATCAATACTCATTTTAAAATCGATGTTAAAAGCGCAATTGTATTTAATTGTGCAAAAAAGTGAGATTGATTCAATAAATTCAAAGATATATAACAAGTTTCCTGCTCCTTAATAAATCTAGTTCCAGTTCTCGGATTAACAGGGTACAGATGTTCAAAGATATTGAAAGCAGAAAAAAACTGCGATTTAAAATGAGTAGTAACACCATGTGTTATACCTCTAATGAAATGGCAAAGCCCTCATCACTATATTCAAATAGAGCAAAGCTGAAATGCATATGAATTATTTGACATTAAAATTGACGAGTTTAAAGTATTAATTTCATGTGTCATAGTTACCCAAAAGAAACGTTGTTTATTTAGTTGTTATTCTATTCGCGCAAATGAATTTAAAAGAGAATTTTTAATTTTTAGATTAGAATTCATTATTTTGTTTTTTACGTTTGGTATATGTTTTTTTTTCAAAATTTGTCAATACTTTAATATTGGTCAAATGTAAAAAAGTAATGACCTTTTTGTACAGATAACAGTTTTATTAAAAAAATTTTAAATTTCAATTAAATTAAAGACGGAACACTGTTATTGTTATAACCAGATAACAAGTGACCTTTTTGTAAAAAGACAGCACCCAGTCAAAGCAAAATTTTTAATTGTACTGCTTTTAATTAATAATAATGCAACAAACCGACTCCGAATAAACACAGTAGTTAAATCTTGATCAATAATCAATTGTCTGTTAGTATTATTTAGGATTTTTTAATGGGATGAGCAACAATCAATTTTATTTACAAGGAAAATTGATGTTTGATTAATAATTCATATTTCATTAAAAATTCATTTTTCATGTTTTTGATTTATGCTAATTTAAGATTTAATCAAAAAATATAAATGGCCTACTTTGTCTCTTCAATTGACATCGCCGCCTGAAAACAAAGTAGCCGCAACACAATAGATCCTTTCTGCGCAATTTCATGATTCGTTCCCAGAGAATAGTCTTTGCCATTAATTAGGGACTTAGGGTCAATACAAGACAAATTCGGATTGCTTTTTCGGGTCACATCGGCCTAAAGGCACGCGTTAAGTGCGTTCTAATGAGGTACCTTCTCGTAAAATCGGATCCGTCTTATCGTTCCAAACACATAAAGAACCCTTGAGAGGGGCATAGAAATCCACATGCACAAATACAGAGCAATCGACAGAACAGCGACTTTCCGATGATGAACGAGACAACCTGTTACGTCCAAATCTCCTAGCGCTGCCAAGTCCTTACGATGGCTTTCCACAATGTTGTCTCATACATGTATTAAAATTCCAAATCGGTTTGGACTGGAAGCCTGAAAGCCTTCCGAAGTTCGGGAATGCTAATGCCACTCATGGCATCATTTGAGGAAAGTTGCGACTTGGCTTATATTCAGTATTTTATGCTTCATTGAAATATACGCAACTAAGACTAGACTAGAGCGTGAAATTTGATATGAGGCTTAATTTATTCTTTAGGAAAATCAGGTAAGACCTCGTTCGTTAGACTTACCATATAAAGTCCTTGCAGTGAGAACAGAAAGTCGGTTGTTTGAAGAACCGCGGGATAAAACGATGATCCTTTACGTTGTACACGTTTTTCTTTTTCAAAGCACCCTTGCGACCTCTGTTCTTCATTTTATTCTCTCCCTTCTCTTCCTTCTCCTCAACCTTATTTTCTTCATCAGCCATTTTGGCGGTGATTCCTTTACCGACTTCTTTACACGGGGTAAATTGGGCCTCTACGCGTTATGTCGGCGCTATATAACTGAAAAAAGTCGGTAAACACCTGGCGCACTGCAAACAAGCACAAATTTTAAGCACGGTAGCACAAACAATGCACACCTTAATCACTAAGTTGGTACACAGAGGTTAAATGGATTACTTTGATTTTTTCTTTCAAAAGTTTCAAGTTAAAGGACCTACGTGGTTTCACACCCACACGTCTAGTGCTATAATGCAAACTGATGCAAAGTGAAAGCACTCGAAGAGGAAGCACCTCAATGCAAGAATTAGACCGTCTGCCACAAACGAGCGTTCAAGTCGAAGTGAAATCAGGACCTAGTCCAAGGTGTTCAAAAAATTCATACACTTGTTATCTAGTTTAGAGGGGTAAATTATGGAATTTCACAGTGCGCAGCTAAACTACTTAGGGGAAGGAAATACTTTGCAAATGGATAAACCGACAACTCAACTACTCTTCGGTAAAAAGCTTCTGAACGCGCCCCAATTCGAGGATATGCACCCCGAATAAGACTCATTCGAACTCGCTAATATTCTGCAAATGGAGCGAATTTTCAACGATGAAGCGAAAATAAACCATAATCGCGTTCAAAAGAAGTCTGCCGTCTGCCCGACCTTGTTTGACGCTCTTCAGGTTTTCGCTAGAACTAGTTCGGGGAACTTTCAGTTCTCCGCGGGGAATGGCTCGCTTAGTGTTGGAGCAGCTATGGCCACATATGCCCCACTTAATTTGCGGTACGAAATCGACTTACTGAGCAAGACAGAAAAATCGGAAAATGTGAGCGGTCACCACACACGCCGTGAGCCAGCGGAGCTGAGAGCAGCCGCTTTTCGTTATAAGAGTTCAACATTGGGAGCAGTTCGTCACACAGCGATATTCGCTTAAAAGTGACGACTTCCAAGCCAGCTTTTCCAACATATCCCGCTCCATTTACACCGTATTTCGAAAATTCCGAAGTCGAAAGAACGAGACTTTATCAGAGACAACTTACAGCCACGTCCGTGAACATGTAAAAGAAAGTTTTCATTAAAAGCTTGGATTTGCACAACTTTCAGGGATGCGGTAGATTCGTTCCGTGTAAAAAGAATCGCATAGAAAAATACACTGCATCTATGGAAAGATTGGTTTCACACATAAAAAAATAAAACAAAAAATTATACAAAATATGAAAGTAAAAATGAAATAAAAAATTCATATTATCATTTTTACGCGCTTGTACTTTTTATTTCATATTCGTAAATAATGCGCATATTTATATAAAAATGAAATTAAATTTGCGAAGAAATTTTTTGTTTTAGTTTGGGTGATCGGGTTAAAACAAACCAAATTGTGTAAAAGGAAAATACTTTTTTTTCTAATTCGTGCTAAATCAAATCTCGTAAAATAGAAAAACAATTCATGTTAAATCAAGTTTGTTAAAAAAATTTCATGGAAAAACAGAATTGAACGTAGTTTTCTTTTTAGGTTCGCTGTTGTTTTAAATAAGAAGAATAACAACCTTAACCCATTGCCGCAAATTACGGCTATAGTCTTCCAATTTTTAACGGTATGTAGCCAAATTACGATTATAGCTGTCCTGCATACTTCCATTAATAAAAACAGAAACATAATTAGTACGTACTCTATTAATGCATTTATTTGTTAATTCTTCAGTAATACTTTGAACAAAAAATGAGGTAACAGTCTAGATAACATGTAAGTTGATTGTGTGCACGGTTTTTCATGTCTGGAACAAGTCAAAACATACTCGCCAAACGACGACTATAGCAGCCAGCATTTTATACATTTCGTTCCAGTCAGGTGAAAAGTGTGTTTCTGTTAGCATCAACTATTTATTTCTGGAAAAACTGTTGAAACCTTTTATTATTTTTACTTCCAAACAACTGATGCTCAAATTCATAGGGCAATTACAAACAATTTAAAAACAAAAGTGCTGTTCCTGAGCACGATTTTAAAACTAAAATTGGGCGGCAATGGATTAAACTGCAAGATGGTTTTTCCTTTCGTTATGGGATGTATCTTTTTTTATTTCTACAAACTGCTAGGCTTGGATTCTGGCACTGATTTTAACGGGTTGAATTTCAAGCTTTAGTTGATTCCAAGTTTTAATTTTGTACTTCCATAATATATAGGTCTATTTTAGAAAATGTATGTATTTCGGTATACCTGCGTGTTCTTTTATAGGAATATGGGCGAGAGACGGCATGTTTTTGTGAAAAAAGCGTAGAATGAGTTTAGAAAAGCAAATATATTATATAATTCTAGTAATATGTATATTAATCACAAAAATAATTTATTTAAGCATATACGTATATTTAATAATTATCTTTTACATGGTAAGACTCAAAACATTATCCTAAATACAATGGCATAAGTCATTGTACATTTTCTTAGTATTATTATTATTTTTTCTGCATAACAAATATTACACCACTTTCTTTATTAATCTTTGTTCTGATACAACACGCTACAACATTTTATGGGATCAAAAAAAAAAACATTTAAGGCGTCACATACATACCCCTCCGCGCATCGGAAAATAGGTGAGTTAAGAAAAGTATTCTGGTGGTTCATTTATAAAAATAAATGAATAAAATAAATGTTGGTTACTCATTTTTAATTGATCTTTAAAGATACAAGAGAAAAAATTTGTAGAGAAATTTATTAGAAAATTTTAAAAGAAACATTAGAATCATGTCGACAGTGACAAAAAACCAGTTTCAAGAAAAACGCGCTTAAAGTTTTCTGTAGGTAAAGGTGACTCTTTGACGCGCGGTTACATTTATTGCTATAACTTCGTTAGGGAGTGGTATTTCCAAAATTTCTTTTACTAAAATAATTTTAAAAGTATTGAGAATGCAATTCTATCAAGGAAGGAAATCCATTTTTTGAAAATTTTAGGGGCTTGTAACTAATGGTGCCAAACAAATTTATGGTAACTAGAGTTTCTGACTGTTCATAATACATATAGAATTATATATATACAAATTGAAATGAAAAACGTAAAAATTCGGCTATCCTTTTTATTTAAAAACCTTCATTAGAATATGTACAGAACTTTCAATATCTACTTCTTGGACAATGTATATTATTATATTATGATATTATTGTGTTTTGAACGAAAGTTAGAACTCATATGGCGCGAAAATGAGCCATCGGCAGCTATTTTTATTAAGTGTGTAAATTCTTATTATATTAGGCCGTGTAATATGAAATGCCAGATTTTTCGAAGAAAAAGAAAAAAATGATTTTTAAATTCAAATACGCATTATATTAGTCAAAATATGCACCAATCGCTTTAACACACTCTTCCCAACGCGTTTTCAATAAATTAATTCCTCTTTCAAAAAGGCTGGGTCTTTAGAGGACACAAAGTCTGTAAAGGACCTTTCGACCTCGGTCCTATTACGAAAGGTATACTTTCGTGTGTGGTGTACCAAACTGCGACATAAATCGTAATCCGTTGGTGATAGGTCAGGTGAATATGAACAGCAGGATCTCGCATCCTAATTCTTTCAGCTTTTGCACGGTTATTTGCCATTACCCAATTCGGCCTCGTATAAAAAATAACCCCTAAATAATTGGTCGATACCCTGCCAAAATTATACTTATCCAAAAGTAAAAAAAAAAACAAAGATAAAAGTAAATTACAGAGAATTGTTGGAACATTAAAGAGGTGCAACAAACATTATAACTTTTAAACATACACCTAACCACTTCAGCAAGCAATTTGCAAATGATAAGAAAGCGGATATTTTATATTACATGGCCTTATGGCCTTATATATGCCCTGTTATTAAGTGATTAAAAGTCTCTCTTTAAAATGAAGTCACTAAATGAAACAAAATTCAAACAGTTATATTATTAATCCTATTAATTGTCTATACTTTCAGTCCCCATTTCCCAGGGTCAGTGCGAAGCATGTGCTGCATCAAAAATAAAAATTTGACCAAGTTCATTCGTAAATTTTGTTAATTTCTATTGCATAAATGTGCATGTTTTGAGTGCTCATTATAAAAACTTAAATGCCTAATTTTAATTTTTTTATTTTTAGTAGTAATAATAAGAAAATAATAACGAATTTTTGGTCGCAATTTATTTTACTTTCCTCACATAAATATTCGAACTAAACAAAAAATGTTTAATCTTGGAGTGATCATTAGATTTCGTCAAAAAATATTGATAAATGCGAAAATTTTAACAGAATTTTTAGTTCATTTCCTCTCTATTCAAACATAAAAATTATTGCTAGTCTCAAACGAAAATCCTCTTATTAGGTACCGGTCTGTTAAGTGTTAATAAAGCCAATTAAAAATTAAGTACATCAACTTACAATTAAATTCTACCAAAGCCATAACTGTATAATAAAAATAGTTTCGAAATGCCTAAACAAAAGTTTTCACAGTTTTTATTTGTTTACCCATTCATTTCGGAATGACCACAGAATTGCTGAATCTCTATCTCGTTTCCACCATAAATAACTTAATGACCTAGAAATGTATGTAAGAAAGAGAGAGGGAGGGAAAAAATAAATTCAATAGAGTATTGGCTTGAATAGTGATAAAGACACTAATTTTTTGGAAGCAAATAAAACCAAGTGCTCGTGCCATGTTGTTTAATGAAGAGGATCTTAAAGGCAAAAGGTGATTCAAAATTTAGATGACAATTGGTGGACAGCAATGGAATGTTTTTCCACTAACATCGAAAGCATAACGAAAAGTTCATTTAGTGTATAAGAAGAAAGTAAGATGAGGAATAAGACCGCACTCAAATATCTCTGGCCTAAAGCCATCCATGTCACTATAGGAAGCCAAACAGGACAGGAAGGGTGTAATAAATTTGTTAAATATATTGTCGAATGCCACAAATATCTTATAAGGGCTCTCACGCAGGAGATAAGGCCTAAATAAGCGAAGAAAAACGAGGCCTAAATAAGCGAAGAAAAACGAGAAAGTGTGTCAAATTACTGCCTACTTTAAAATGCGCAAATTAAAGAAAAACAAGCGTCAAATGCTTGCATTCTTTAATCTCTTCAAAGAAAGAAATTTAACGTAATTTTATTTTATTTTTTCTAAATAAAGGAAATAAAAGTTATAAAATAAAGTTTACATTTCAGAATTTAAAAAAAATAACAACAAATAACAATCGTGGCAATTGGTCTTTGGGGTCAACTATTTGTAAAGGTTTCCACAAGTGTAATGCGTACGTCTTTGCAGTACTTGTCGTGGCAGCGTGCAGGATTTTTAAGATTCATTTTTTAGGATAATATCCTACACCATCCATTCTTACTTCCGATACAACCCTTATCTAACTTTTAACTTTTTTTGGGGGGGTTCCTCAGTCGAATTTGAAGGTCTGCCTCTTTTTATTTCTATACCCTAGCAGTCGTAATACTTCGGAAAAATATTACTTATGCCTTAATTCACACAAGAAAAAAACAGTGTCGTTACTTGAATTGTTTTTTCGGACATAAAAGACACTTTTACTTCCCTTATGGGAAGTGGGATTTATTTTCTGGTCAGCAAATTTAGGAAAGATTGCATATTTATTTTCGTAACGGTTTCGCGAATGAAAATAGGGCGTGAAGAGGTTAAGTATTTTCTACTCTTCTCTTTTGACCGTTAACATTTAGATCGACTCAGAATATAAGCCATACACTTTTTTTAAGTAAAAAATGGTATTAGGTAATATAAAAACTACAGAATTTCATCTTCATTAGAACTTAAAATGATATACAAATAGAAATTATTCCAAAAGATTGCAGCAAGTCCTTGAAAAACTTTATCCTGAAAACAATCTATTGGGTATCGAATCATGCAAACTGATTATAACTGATTGTAGGATTTCCCTCCACGATGATTTTATTGTCGCAATAAACTCCTGCTTGTTGTCAAACTGAATTCCTTCAGCATAAATCTTAAGAGAAAGCCATTCCCACTGTGTCGTCAGGATAAAACTACCTTCTTCTTTAACAAATCGTGAAAGTAATAACGGTATCTATCCTTCCGAATTAAATGTTTTTTTCGTCACTAAAAACTGCTCTGTGCCACTCCTCCTGCTAATTCATGTATCGGCAGTATAGCCTCAGACCAGTCTCGCGATGACGACTGAAATTTGGTTTTTTTTGGAGTTTCTGACATTTTAGATGCGAAGCGCGCATTAATATTCTTTGAACTGTATGGACATTTGCAGTTATTCGCGCTTTAGCGACTATTTGTCTAGCAGAAGCGTAAATATTCTTTGTTGCTCCGTAGTGGCTATTGCTGTTCGACCCTTTATGTTTTTCCCATAATTTTCATGGTCAATCGAAAAGTAGTTAATGACCCAAATGCTCCTTTCTATTTTCACGACGATATTGCAGGTTTGATAAATTTTGTTCTTTAAATGCTTTAATATTTCCCATTGCTTCACTTGACAATGTCTTCGCTCGTTCCATATTTAACAAACTATTCTAACAATTCTTTAAAATACCAAACACTTTACGTTTGAAAACGTACTTTATCTCTTCAGATTCTATATCATTATCCCTTTCAATGTCGGAAAGCTACTGATGAGAGTAATCAAGTGTCGCACCTTATATACCCGTTTCCAGGATAAATTTTTCCTAGAATTACAAGAAATTTTGACCCGTTTTATTGCTCACACCTTTTGAAGTAAAGTAGGTAACATTTATCACATACTGGGTTTATAAAACCAACTTAGATTTTATTAGATATTAAATTCTAGGGTGAGATAAATTAAGTGTCGGGTACTGTATTGACAAATATTTCAAAATGCAGTAGGGCCCCGGTATTCGCGGGGGTTTGGTTCTGGCGTCTTCAGCAGATAATAGTGAACAGCATATTTTCAGGTATATGAAGCAACATTAAAACAGGAAAAATAAAAGAAATAATGTGCTGTATATTATTTTTCCCCTTAATTATGTCCGCTATTCGGTTTCGAAGCCATCTTAAAATGTTTTACAATTTACTTGTCTTTAAACGATATTATTAAATGTAAGGACAGATAAGCACTGTCTTCTCCAGTAATTCGAATAGAAATAAACAAAGGCGTTTGTACTAGTAAACGCGCGTAAAATCTTAAGCTCGTTTCGACAAGTTCTCACGCGTACATGAGCAGGCGCTTGACATATTCGCACTCTTGAAAAGAACCGCGAATACAACTTACAAACCCGGGTTTAAAGTGTTTACTCGCTCACGAGATTCAGGAATCTTTAATAATTTGATAATTGGTTTGATAAAAGATTAGAAAATGCAAATTAGCAAGAAATTGATCTATCTAAATATGGACAAGAATTATATGATATCACATTTGGCACAATATTGCCCTATGTCACTATTATAATAAATATATTCAACTGGTCTCTAACAACGTCAGTGATAGTTCAGTTGGAAAATGCACAAGATCGAGTCAAAGAGGTAAAGTGCGGAAGCACCTTGACTATTTATCGCTATACTAAACACATGGGTAGTGTCGACCTTCCAGATATGCTACATACCACATTTGTATAAAATTTATCCTCGATCAAAACAGCGGTACATATATGAGAATTGAGCCTTAAAATGTATATTGCTGCAGTTTGGGAATAAGTTTACGTCGATTCCAATTGGGCTTTCAACAAAGCCCAAAGAAACTGTCTATAAAGGATTTTCGGTGTCCTATCAATTCGAAGTTAAGGATCTAAAGTTCACAGCATCTATGACCGTAATCGAATGCAATGCGTAGCTTAGTTATATAGCGATCCTTAAAAACATTTTACAATTACCAGGCGCACAACTACAAGGAATTAATACAGGACAAAAGCTTCACAAAATTGGGACCAAAAATGAGAATGTCATTTCGACAAAGTCCCTCGCAATTTAGGAGATTGTAGAGAAGAGCAAAGTGAGCGGTTCAACCTGTGTGTTTAAATAAAGTTAACAAGAGACCGCCACATGGAGGCTGATTACTGTTGAGGCTTGCACACCGACTATCCACAGCAAAAACACAGAAGCAAGTTTTACAAAAAACGGGTTTCGTAGCTTATTAAACAGAATGTTGGAGATGTTTAGTCTCTTCTATGTTTTTCAATAACGTATGGTGTACGTATGCATATCAATAAATAATGGGTAAAAATTATATAGGTATACTATTTTAAATATTGACTTTATTTCTGTTATCACTATTTATGTTGCATATCATTAGAAAACTAGTTAATTTAAAAAAATTAACAGCGTATTCGTAATCTGAAATATCTAGTTATGCAAAATCGACTCATACATTTTCTGCAATAAATTGAATGTTCCCCGGTGTTTTCGACCTATTGGTAAAGTTTTTTATATTTTTAAATTAGTCGAACTCACGAAATACTACCAGATCTTTAGTACATCTAAACGCGGTATCTTTCAACATTAATCATGTTAATTCTAATCAACATAGCTTTTTTATAGACCTTTGACTTCCATAGTCTTGCTTAGCACGTTTCTTCTGTTTTTGAGGGCTTCACAATATATACGGACTTTAGTAAAGCCTATCACAATCTTCCTAATTCTATCCCATTTTTGTTTTGCTTCTACTTTCGTAAGCTTGGTGTCTACTTACCTAAGCAATCAATCCTATCAGGGAACCTTTCTGATACTGTTCTAAGAATACTTTTATATTTTTTGTCAATCGGGACATCAGGTATCTCGAAGGGTAGTTTTCGTCGTCCTCTTCTTTTTATTTTAACAATTGCCTAGATCAAATACCTTTTAAAGTTTTGTAAACGTTTCATTTATACTGATCAACTGCAACCATCTTTCCATGTGAAATTTTTTCATTTTATAGAGGTCGTATCTTACCAATTGTAATCTTCATTTTTTATTACTGCAATTTTTCTGTCGTCGAAGGGAATATTTTTTAAGTAATATGTACAAAAATTTTTAATTATTAAGAGCTTTAGTTTAACTCCCAGATCGGTAGTATTAAAAAATTTAACAAAGTGATGTCTAGCCTAATAATTAACTATTAATTTTGAACATCTTATTCCTAAAGACACTAGTAAAATTAAAATTATTTGTTCGATATTGCGTTTCACATAGCCGATCAAGTTGTTTAAGTTACAGGAGCCACAAAAACGCATTTCACTTTCATAAAATATAATTAAATATCCTGGGAATAATCCAAGGTGTTACATCTTGGATACACCACTGACATGAATACGTGACACATGACATATGATATTTGACATGGCACGTACTCGATATTGTTTTCGCGTCTTTTTAAAATTTTTGAATATGTACATCAAAACTAAAAAAACGAGAATTGTTCCCTAGTTGTTAGAGTTGGTTTAAGATTTTCTGTTCTTTCTATTAAAGTATTTAATTGTCAATATTCCCCTTTGTACTGGTACAGCCTCTTTACTGAGATAATTCACCCATGCCATGGAAACGGTCCAATTTTATGCATTTGTTGTTCATATTAACTCTTTAAAGCACAGCGGTATTAAAAGTATTCCACCTTTTTGATGTGTAAATATGCATGGTGGGATATTTTTTGACTATCTCGAAAAATTGCAATTGCTACGTGCACGTAGGTTTCGTTCATGAACCCATATGGCACAAAAAACATAATATAACAAAAAACTTTATTGAATTATTATTTTTTTATGTTTTCATATTATATTATTCCTTTATTGCTAATGCTATAGGGTAGATTTTAAGAATTATTGCATTAAAGGGAGGATATGAAAAATGTTACCCCTTTTTAAAGTTTTTGAAATGTAACAGATAGAATTTTATCCTTTGAACTAAAAATACTAACATTATAATTTAGGGATATATGACTAAAAGTTCCTTTTGGTGTTTTGCCTTAAACTCTTTTGAAAAGCTATTTTTTTAAATTTCTGTAAAAATTCTTTTTATTTTGAATCAGCTTTCCTTGTATTATGTGTAAATGTAAATTTTGGACAGCAGTTATTTCATACAAAACGGCGAAATAGCCAAGGTCTCACAGGAAATATTTAAAAATGGTAATATATACAGGTCGTTGCGTAGATCGTGTTTAAACATAAATATGCCAATCAAGTGTTTGGAGTGTCCTAATTAATGTTTGCCTGGGCACTCACTTTCTGGAATGTTATATTAAGAATATATAATTTTTTTACCGTTCTACGCACTGTGTTTTGCTAGTAACTTACGAATGTTGTAGTTGAGAATGAATTTTAAGCCATTTCAAATGAGTACTCAATCACTTCACCATACTTTCTTAAGAATAAGTTGTGAAATCTTGATGAACTCGAATCTTCAATTAAGTTTTCAAAGAAACATAACATTTCCAAAAAAGATCTTAAAGCCTTCAGAAACATAACTTTTAGTTAAATTCATCAAAATACTCGTACATTATGAATTTTGAAACCAATGGGGTTCAATGACTCTTATTACGTTAAAAACAGTAAAGTGTCAACTGAAAGTGTTATTTCTAGAGATCTCGTAATAGTTAAAAAGTCATAATTAGTTACACTGCTTTGTGAAAAGTCCTCAATTTTTAGTCCAGCCCTGAAACTCTTTGGAAAAGCGATTAAGTGATAAGTGCTGAATTTCCTTTTAATTAGCACAGTGAGATAAATGAGTACAAGTTAGGAAATTTATAAAGCATATAATAAAACAACATGAGCCTACATAAAAATCTTTAAACGGAGCATTTTAGAGAAGAGGTGTCGAAACAACTGAAATGTTTTAAGTTCCTAATATAATTATACAAATCAGAAGAGGTCGAAAGTGTTTGTCGGATATCCAAAGGATAATTGCCTGAATTATTAAAAGAACTAAGAATAGCCAATATTTTAAAAACGAATAGCCAATATTTTAAATTTTCAATGGAGTGAAAGACTATAATACAGTTTAGAGTTTTCATATTTTAGTTTTAAATTTCTTGAAGTTAAGGCGATATTAATATAATTAATACAAAATAATATAAATTTATTTACTAAACTCGCATATCACGTACAGTTTTCAGATTTTTCTGATAAATGTTAATGTACATAAATTTCAAAAACACAATATGACCTGAAATATAATTCCCCTTTCTCACTTAGACTTTCACCGTACCAAACATGGGCACTCTGAACCCATCACTAGAATGCTCCGAGAGTCCAACTTGACCTCTTTTGATTTCCACCTGGGCAAATCTTCTTTTTATCAGCCACAAACTTTTTGTCGTCCCTACACTACCCCTTAGCTATTAAATCTTAGTTAATTAATAAGCCAATAAGTATTGTTTTTGTTTTTTATTTGCTGGTTATTATAGCTTGTATTAAGCTGGAAATAAACACTTAAAAAAATAAACAATTCAAAGTGATCAGCACAACAATTATAAAACTTTTCAATAGCCCAAGAAAGAATTTCAAAACAATACGAAATTTTTAATTTGTGGCACATTAGACATAGCATGTATGGCGCATGAATCATAGCTATAAGAAATTACGCTCTTGCACGAAAATATTCGCCTGTGTGATTGAATCTATTATTTTTCTCCCTACTGAAATAAAATTGTGTCCCTTTCGTAATAAAAGAAATGAAATATAGCAGACTATTCTCCTTTTTCCTATCCAACTATACGAAATACCATATTGCTTTTTTCTCCGAACGCTGTGTATGTCTTTACCTTGATTAACTCTAACGCATGGAATTGAAATGTCTTTGACCCCAACAGTTTTTATCACTTCATCTATATTTAAACTAAATCCAATGATTATCTGTCTATAAATAAACTCAGGGACATTTATTTAGGCGATTCAAAAATTATTGTCAACCTATTTGTGAGCGATCGTTCAAGTGTCTCACAAGGCCGACACCCCGGCTCGCTAATCGTCATCTTACCAGCAATTGATGTTGAAGTCACCCACTTATGCTGACGATATGAAAATCGTTAAACACATCTGCCTCAACAAATTCCTATTTTTTACAAGAAGATCTGGATCAGTTCCTCGCATGGTAGCTGAAGAACTTTTTGTAGCTGTTGTTGTAATACAAATTTAACGCATACTCCCCCAAGCGTTCATATGAATTCATCCCTTCTCTTGCCTATCTGTGTAATCTGAACGTTATTTGTGTTCGAGAACTTAATTTTCGTTCTTACGTCTATACGATTATAAATACTCTTGGCTCCGTGACGTCTAGAAAGCTTCTATGATCCTTGTGCAACAAATCACATTTTCTATGTCAAACCATTGCTCGACCATGCTAGTCAAGTATGATCATATTCTTAAGCAACTACATATAATTAATAGGTTCGAATCTAGATTAGGACATTTCACTTCA
Source organism: Proctacanthus coquilletti (assembly GCA_001932985.1). Classification (NCBI taxonomy): domain Eukaryota; kingdom Metazoa; phylum Arthropoda; class Insecta; order Diptera; family Asilidae; genus Proctacanthus; species Proctacanthus coquilletti. Next base: position 135,568 of record MNCL01000181.1, on the reverse strand, counting down.
CATTACGCTATCTTGCATGTTTTGAGAATATCAATTTTGAATCGCCTGAACTTGATTGACTTATGGCCATTTACTAATTGTCATTACCAGTTATAGACTGGTGGTGTCACCAATCTAAAATCCTTCATATATGAAATTACACAGAGTTAATGTACTCTGCACATTTTACTAAAATACCAAGTTTCATTCAAATCCGCTATATTGGGTCGAAAGTTGTTGACGATTCTTGCTGGAAATACCCGGCATTAGAATGCTATGAAAAGTTAGCAACCAGGTCTTGCTTGACCTCCACATGAACTAATCGTCCCTTAGGAAAGCTCTATACCCTAATTACGACCGTCTTAGTTGGATATTTTTAAATTTGTTTATCTATTAGTTTTACAAACTTCATTATTGAACTATATCTTTTTCTAGTAGTAGCTTGTATTGTGCTGAAATAAATAAATCAATAAACACGTCATTTAAAGTCTAAAAACAATCAGTCTTCCTGATTGTTCCGTAAAGTTGATGATTCACTCCATTTCCTTATCTTGAGCGGTTCTTGAAAAGTATACGGAATACTATTTAATCACTTTATACTTATAATTGAACTGAAGAAAATTATAAAGCCCGTAAAAATGAAAATTACTGTGAAGATTTTTAGAAATTTTTAATTTTTGATGGCGTAACAAATCAACAAAAGTAAAAATAACATATAAAATTAAAATGACAAAAGACTTAGATATGTGTGCAATATCTTGGTTGAGTTAATTGAATTGCTAACTTGGCTACTCGTTCACAAAAACAACGAATTAAAAAATATTTGAAACCAATCGAAATAATTACGGAATATGTATCACAATAAGTTTATTTTTAATAGAATAATTAAATAAAGCGAAACGCAGACTTCTCATCTCTGCTTATGTGTTTGGTCTAATACAAAGGTTGTTGGAGTCTTAAATGACCACACAAATGCTTCACTAGTTTAATTGTATTTTTAAAAGAATGTATACCTTATTAGATCTTCGAACTAGGCACTTAAAAATTTCTAACAGACTCTTAGCCTATAGTGACGGGGGCTAAAATGCCCCTACCTATACAACACATCCGCTCTCGGATTTCTAGCATGCGAACGCACGCCTCATATTTCCCGTAAGCAGCCCTCTCTGTAATTTTTTCACTTACAAGTTAAATTATTTAAAATTAGGTATAAAATAGTTTAAAAGCTGCAACTAGTGCCTCGTTTCAATAATCGTGTTTCCATTTTGATGGACTCCATTCGGAATAGCTGTCGTGGGCTCATCATTAGCTGGATTGTCCCAGAACTGCCGTTCACCTGAAGCAAAAATATTGAAGAAAGTACCACAGAAAATATATACGGCAGCAGCTATGAAGAAGACAATCTGCCACTGGCCCATTGTAGGCTGTCATGAGAAAATCAATGAGAACAATATTAATATTTAAAAATTTATTTTTTTACCTTTCCTTCGATAAGGTTTCCAGCTGCAATAGGTGCCAGTAAGCCAGCTAAGTTGGCAGTGCAATTCGTGATTGACATAAGAATACCAGCAAATCTCGGTGTTATATCTAAGTGATTGATTTTGAAACCTGAGTATATTCCACCGTTTAAGCCCACACCAATAGTCAGGAGTGAAAGCGTTAGAATGCGATCACAGCCGGTATAGGAAGCTGCGATAAGACACACTGCGGGTCCATATTGACCTAAAAGATCAATACTCATTACACTTAGGTTTCGGAATAAGTAGAGTTTTATTATTCGTTTTTAAATTTTTAAATAAAAACTTATGAATAATGCCAATTTTTGAGCAAAATAAAATTAAAATGTCTGAAATCTCATTTAGAAAAAATTCGAAATAAATCTTTGTTTAATGTTTTCGCTAATGAGAACTGTAATTCAAAATTAGTATATTCAAATTCTCTCAATAATGTGAAAAAAACTAAGCTAAGATTATATTTAATGTTACTTGCACGATATACTGACAACAAGAAACTTACCAATACTGTTAATTATTTTTCGAGTAGATGTATGAGTAAAGCGTTTTGAGGTAATCATCCAGTCAGCGATAACTGAAATGAACATTGAGAACAACCACATAGCCAAATATGGCAGCGACGAGAGGACACCGTTCTCCTTTATTGAAAATCGAAGAACTTGCTTCATATAAGTTGGTAATTCTGTCATCAAAGTCTCATAACCGTAATTATGGCCTATGTGTGCTAACAGAATTGCATAAAAAGGGAGCGAAGTTAAGATCGCTTTAACAGGGATTGGTGGAGACTGCAAAATAAGTAATTAAATAAGAATGAACTTTTATCTTATACCAAATTCTTACCGTCATTGTAGCAGTGCCCCAGAGAGAACTATTGATGTACTTCTTTTCTTTCTCATCAATAGTCGGATGTGAGGAGGGATCCTCGTAAACAAAAATTATAAACGCCACTGACCACAGAGTGCCAATAATTCCAAATACATAAAATATGGAAGGCCATCCGCCATCAAACCCATATTCAGCCAAGAGTCCGGAAAGGGGCATTGATATTATAGTTCCGAACTGTGCACCTGCATACACGGCAGCTCCCATACGGGATCGTTCATTCGGCGGAATCCATTTTGCCAGCATAGCGTGGGTACACGGAACGATAGGACCTTCACCTAAGCCTTGAATAAAGCGTACTATGCAGAGACCGACAAATCCAAACTCGCGGGCTGCTACTGGCACCACGAATGCAAAAACCGAATTTATGAACATGCCCCAACCCAGAAACTTTAAAGCACCATAGCGTTTTGCAAGGAGTCCGAAGGGAATCTAAAAGAAATTTTAAAAAATTTAATCTTCACATTCTGATAACATAAAATTTATTATTACTTGCGTTAACACGTAACCGTAAAAGAAAGAAGATAAGATGTAACCTTGTAGACTTGAACTCCATTTAAATTCCCCGTCATCAGGAGCTTTGTTCTGAAAAGATGTAGTTGAATAATAAGAGCATTTTTTGACTATTTAAAAATATATTACATATATAAAGAAATTTCCGGAAATCTCAAAAACTGTAGAAATTATGAATGGTCGAAATTAAAAAAAAAATCTGACTTTATGTGGATTTTTCTCGAAACTCTAACAAAACAGAAAACTACTTTTAAAAAATTTAAAATAAAACAAGGGGTAAAAAATAGCCTTTTTCAAAAACCGATTTTTCAACTTTGAGTGATAATATTCTAATGGTTACAGAGATAACCTTTTTGATTATAAAAAAAAATTGATTTCTTGATTTCTGATTCATTTCTGATTCCAGTGAAACGCTAATCTGACTAGGTTCTACGATTATTAATCAACGATATTAATCGAAACATATCTAAGATATCTAAATTTCAATAATTATGAAGACAAAATTCATTACTGCAGATTTATTTTTGGTCCCAAAATGACCCATTTCATGTTATGTATGTACTTTATATTTTAAAACTTCGAATTTTAAACTTAAGAAACATGGCTATAGTTAAGAGTTCTCTTTTTCATTTACTTTTGATTTTCAAATTCCCACCTCTAAGAGAGGGCGAAATTTTGTCAGGGGGATCGAGCAGCAAATCATTTTAAAGCGTACTAAATTCTCTTTTATAGCTATTACTAACGTGATTCATGACTCCTTTAGAGATCGCGATTCAAACTTAAGTCGTAGAGATTTTAATTTTTGCATAGATAACATATTCCAATAAATAATCAATTGCAATAAAAATAAGATGAACTAGCAACATTGAAAACTTTTTTAAAAATTTCAAAATATTTGGTCAAGAATCGATTTTTTATAACTTAATCAAAAAATTTGGTAGTTTAGTAATTTTTTAAGTTTTATTTTAGGCATAAACCTTTTAGATTACCATAATATATTTATTTTTCTAAAGATTATTTTTCAAATCGTCTGCAAATCGCGAAAGGTGCGAAAATGGCCCCGTCGTGTGCTTCAATATTTAAACTTTTGTTTTATATTCAACAATGATCGATAATTGTACCAAATTTCAGAATTTTGTCTTTTCCTATATATTCAACGTTCTTTCCAGTGAGTTCTTAATCATTTCTTTACAGTCTACAACATCCAGACAATTAAATTTTTAGTACAATTTGCCAAAGAAATCAAGATTGTTAATAAAATATCACGTGGACCACATGCCCACGTGAACTTTTCTATCTATTTCTCTATTCACTCCAAGATCTAGCTCGTTAAATAAATACATAAAACACTGTGGCGAACGATATAGTAAAAATTCAATAAATTTTCTATTTGTTGGTTGTCATATGCGTGTCTCCTGCGTGTGATATGCATTTCATATATTCGTGTACACATATGTGTGCCATATCTATCCAACATACGTATCACATATGAAATACAAATCACAGTATTCATCTTACAACTTTTCTTGCAACAAAACAAAAATAGATAACTTCACTTTGCTGAAGATTATTTTGTTCCATAATAATTAGCTTATTTAGCCTTACTACCCAAAGTATACTTATTGTACTTAAGAGTATTCAATCACTGAAAGAGTAACAATAAGCCGCCACTGTCCACGTTCTTTATCCTAGCTCAATTATTTGCTTATTTAAAGTCATAAATTGTCATAAAGAAAATCAATTGAGAGTCTCAATTGAGTTAGAAACGAGCGACAACTTGTCTTTACAACACAACTTTTGATAACCTGCCGACATATGAGCTAATCCTTTTTTTGTTGTAAGTAGCCAGACTTCTACAGAGACACATGAATTTTATCCTCCAAGCAAAAATTTTACAGAATTAAGGATAAAAAATCAAATCTTTGTCAAGAAATGTACCAAAATTCAAGTTTGAGACCCGATAACTTGAACATTTGTGAAGGGATGTCATAATTGGGTACCATTTGAAAGGTTAAAGTGTCCGCGAACAAATGCTTAACCGTGATCCTGCGATGCTCTTGAAAGGACTCATGAGCACTTAAGTGTATACACTACCTTTGCATAACGAAAGATTAAAAATAAAAGATTAATTTATGATATGGAACAAAAGGTTGACTTATTTATCGAACACTTTGTATAGATTAATGAAGTGCTCAATTGCACTAGTTCAACTGTATTTATGTGCACTTTGGCAGCATTATATTAAATCTACTAAAAATATTTTTGTAATATACAACCACAAATAAGATTATGTGCAGTAAATTGAAAATTATAATTTTCACAAAAATTTCTATTTAAAAAGTAGGTATACAACCATCATTACCTGTTCTTGGTAGCCGCTATCGGGACATTCATCATCAAAAATCTCCTTTTGGCCAGATTCAACATATGTATGATTGACCATGGCTACAATAGCTACGGACATATTTGTCCGCATGACGTAGGCGTTTGCCATGCCCAGAAACAACATAAACGTTACAAAATGCCTCGTTCCCCACCAACCTGCAAGTAAAATAAGAAAAATAATTAATGAAAGTTTCTCATCATTCTTCGGTACTATAAAATATACTTTTTAATCTCGCCACTGTGTTTGTCAAAGCAGATTATTTTATCAAAGCCAAATACTGCACACTTTAAGTCACGTAAAGTGGTAACGAGAGAAATGTGACGTAATTTTCAATTTTGGGCGAAAAATAGAACAAGGTAAATGGCAGTTCTACGTTGCAGGGAAACAAATAACTTACCTGCTACTTATGCAACCCTTATTGTTGCACATTTCGACAAACATCATTTCAATTGGTTGTAAATTATGATGATGCCTACAGACTTTGTGGTAGCAGGCAGGATGTGTAAATATTTGGTAATAAACTCAGTTGCATTTTACCTGGTTTAATGCCTGATAGGTAGCAAATACGGAAAGTTTTTCAAATTTTAGTTACCATAGCCATAAAAGTGATAAAGTGAGAGATTAACAAATCCGTTTATATAATGAGAAATGGAATTACTTAAAAATATGTACTAAGTCTACTATACTAAGAACAGTGGAGATTTAAAGTTTATTATTTAATGATAAAAGTGTTTATTCTTAATCCAATAATAACAGTTTTTAGTTTTTAAAGTAAAATAGTTTTTCGAGAGCTCTCTTTTAATTATCCCTTAAAAATTAAAAAAAATTTAAAGAGTAAGTTAGTTATTAAAGTTGGATTACTTTGAAGCCATTGGAAATATAGGAAATAAATTCTAAAATCATAATCGATTACTTAACCCAAAAGCTTCCAAACCGATATTTCCGTTGATTTATATCATAATATTTTTTTCGCCTTTTTGATTTAACGTCTTTTTTTTTCATTGTTACCATTATTAGATTGTCTATCACAGCAATGTCTACAATAAAATTAATTATTTAAATCATTCACTAGTAAGATCAAATGAGCTAACGGTCGATTCTTTTTTCCAATCCATAAAAAAATATCAATTGTTTTATTGTACTTTAATCTGACATGAAACGGAAATAAAGGCTTAAGATTCTTGTATATATATCTTAAACAGGTTTCGATTTTTATTGAAATTAATATTAAAAATAAAAACGCAATATTAAAAGTTACAATGCAGACAACAGTTGAAAACAATTGAAGAGTAGGTAGATACAAATGCATACAAATACTCGTACGTAACATCTATAAATAAAAATTAATAAAAGCGAGTAGATAAAAAAAATTCGGCAAATAAATCTCCACGATTATGATAAAAATTATTTTATTCTTAGAATTCTTTCATAGGTAAATCCTTGATTTCACTTTAAAAACTGTAAACGTCATTTTCCATAAAATCCATCAATCAATTTTCAAATTTCGTCCACATTTTACTACAACGAAACAGCAGCATTTAAAATATTAAAAGTTGTATTTGTTCTTTTTTTAAATTTCACTTTTGGTAGTTTAATTTTCTATAACAACTCTAGTGTGTTATTCGTGGGTTGCCGCAATTTGTGAAAGTCTTTTATTCGAGATCCCGCGTAACTCAAGTACCGTGTTATTGGAGGATTGACTGTATATAACGTTTAAATCAAATTTTGAAAGTAGTCACTAGAGAAGTCGTTAACAATTTAGCCAAGTTAAAGAGATGTCCAAAAAAATAGTAATAACATAAAAATGAAATGTACAATGAACTTTTACTTCTAGCAACTTTTCAATAACAATGAAAAATGTCTACTTTAACCTTTGGTAACGTAATAATTGAAGGTAAAAGTTTTTATTGTAAACTACACACAATTTCGTAAGACCAGACCAGAGTTTTATTCTTTAAAAATGTTTTCGAAGTACATCAGTCAAAGTTTTCTAATCAATACATTTAACCCTTTCGCCGCCACAGTGGTCCCATAGCACCGGCGCTTATCTTTTCATTTGGGCCATGGTAGAGTAATGTTTTAAAATCATTCGTTGAAAGGGAAATGCTCTTGAATCTTTGAAAGATGAACTGCATCACGGGGTCACGGTGGTCACGCGTGACCACCAGTAAGAAAAAAGTGCTATTAGCAAGATTATACCGTTATTTTAATATATTGAGCAATTCTTTATTCGTTATAAAGTTGTTAAGATGAAATTTGTATAGCGGCCTACTGATGTAAGTTCAAAAATTAACGTGGCAGCGAAAGGGTTAAACTAGCACATTAGCCAGGAACAATCACAGATGGGCTTATAACTGGTGATGAATAAATGTTCTTAAGAAATTCTAAATAAAAAACCAATTACCTTGTCTGTCTGTCACTTCACATGTCTTTGGATTGAATAAAAGTATAAAATTAGAATTAGGAAAATAAAAAATAAATGCATTTCCATGAATTTTAGAGAATTTAAATTTGAAATTTTCTTGTATTCGTTTGAGAGCGTCATCATTTGAAAGAGTTTATTTTTGTCGATCTCAAAACTATTTATTTAATTCTATATGTCTTCTTTGAGCATTTCTTTCTATATGTCGTCTTTTGTTGAAAACTTTAGGAATTTTTTAGAAATAAAATCATTTTATTTTGTTGTATCACATTTAAACTAGTAAAGTCAATCTTTTGAATAGAGAATCAATACAAATAAATCAAGGTGCAAATGTAGAGTCATATTCACCTTAATAATGTGCATAACTAATTTCAACATACAATGTAATATGTACGCATGTACCTATTTTAAAGGAAATGAACTGTAGCAGTATTAAATTAAATTTCCATTGTTTTATAGATTTAGCAGAAGGTCAGTCCCATAATTAAATAATATAAATAAAACAATATATAAGTAGGTACATTATTATATCAATCTAGTTACAATTTATCTTAATAAAAAGAATAAGAGTTGAGTGTATAAATCACACGGCGCGCGAATCGAACTCGCATTTGACCGGTTTGAATAGGAAAGTCTGATAATAGGGATGAAAAATAAAAAAATAAAATAAAAAAAAATTGTAATGACATGTTTCCTTCGTTATTAAATCCTCTGCAACAAGAGTACACTATCTATCCCTATTATTGCAAAATTAACTTTTTAAAAGCAATACGCATCTAGACAGATAACCAATCATTCGCGCAAGATATCGAAGAGAAATCGCAATGACCTCCTCATCACACAAACTAACACAAGGTTATTGTCGGGGCTGTTAAAGTTCAGCTAAAGTGGAAAACAATTGAGCGACTGGCTGATGATTTACTCAACCCGAGTGTTACTTCAAGAGCCCCGCTTCTTAAAGCGCCGCACCGTAGAGATACGGCGATGTGTGTATGTTGCGTCTATGGCTGGGATTGTCTACCGCGGCACTTGCAACTGAACTTGGCGAGACAATTAATCATGAGCAGATTAACCATTGGAATGATAAATAACTAGATCAGTGCGCTTTGATTTATTATTGAACATTCAATTGGCTGCTTCGTTACCTGAAGTTACTCATTTTGAGTGATACGCATTTTTGTGGGTGTATTGTTTCTGTATCTGCTGCCTGGGAAACGGTTATATGCGTCTGTAAACAGTAGTGCTGATACAATTATATTACTCCTTGTTTCTCATTAATTAATAAATGAATTAAATAATTTTGCGCTTCGAGTAAATCGAGTAAATATTAATTGAATATAAGCAATGAATATTTAAAAGCCTTTTCAAAGGAATTATAAATGCGGATGTATAAATAATCTGTTTTGGAAAAATCCAGTGATGGGCTAGAATCATTCAAAAACAACAACAGATAATTCTTTATGAAAAATGTCAGATAAGTTTGAATCAACAACTACGTATATAAGCTTTCCCATAGCTTAAAACATTTATTACGTGTTAAAATAGTAAATATACACATAAATGTGTATTTTGATGATTTCAGAATATTTCAGAGTATGCAGACTTAGGTTGTTAGCTCGAAAAATACTAAACTCAGCGTTTATAGCACGGTTGTTAACAAACACGTAATGTTGATTTAACGAAATTTTTCCGCCACAGAATGTCAATTAATTATCATCGCTGCTCATGTAAACTTTATATTAAAACCTTGGAAAATACAACAGGAGATGTATGCAGCATTTCCATTTTCCTAATTCAATTTAATTTATTTACCCGCGGGAGAAAAAAGCCAGTGTAGCTGGACTTCATATTTCTTTGAAATTACATCACTGGACATCACACATTTCGAGTTTGACTTTGTTTGGAAAAATCAAAAATTCCAATCTAAACAATTTTACATTGCTAATTTCAGAAATTTCTCCGTGAGTATAATTTTGAAAAATTAAAACACTTTTAGAAATAGCTCTTTTTGGAAAAAAAAAGAATTATTTTCTTTCCTAAATAAAGCCCGATCCATTTGTTTAAAATCTTAAAGGAGCATTACTACAAATTCAACGATATCTACACTGAGAAAAAAAAGATCTTTGAAAATGTATCATATTTTCTTTTAATTCAACACGAATCTCAAAGGATTGATTAAGGGAAAACTGCTTAAGTATAAATGATTTACTACAAATATTGTATTTTTACAATGCGTATATTTACAAGAAGTCATTTAAATTCGTAAATTTATATTTATATAGGAAATCATGTTATTCCTTGCACCTTAGTGCAAAGCAAACTTGTGAGTCATTTTGTCTTTGATTCTGCGAAATCATGTGTCTTAAGATGAGTGTTAGTAATAATTGCAGTTGTAGTTAGTCCAATGATGGTGAAAATACCATACTTGTGAATTACTTTGTGAGTAAAGAAAGATAATTTTAACAGCAAAGACCAGAACTATAAGATCAAAATAATGATTTGCTTCTTGAAGATTTGCTAAAATAGTAGGATTTAACGCAATTATACCCCACATTAAAGGGTAAGAAACACATTTTATTAAATATTACTTTGGGGTGATGCACCTTATTTTGAATACTACGCAGATTGTGGTATAACATATCGTTCTTAAAAATATTTAACAAAGGACGATATTAAAGAAGCCATAACAAACATAGGCCTTCGTGCTTTTAGACAAAATTTATTTTATTGGAAAAAAGAGTGGTAAGTTCAGCGTATATTTTGTAAAATTTTAGTACAGTCTGGGTAGAATCAGAAGTTGTCAGGTAGCTGCAAGAAAGCAGGCTGCAAATAGCTCCGTTGAGTCGCTACATTAGGGTATCCACAATTTCCGGTATTCAGTGCGATATTTATACCTTTCCAATTTTTCAACACCTTCTTAAAGAGAAATTATCCTGTGATATTTAAAATATTCAATTTTGTCACAATTTTCTCTTGATTGAAAGTGCACTTAATCTAGGATGCTTTATTTTTTTTTTGTAATTTTCGACAGTACATTAACCAAATACCGAGTATCGTTAAATTGTTAACCTAAGTATATATAAGAACTTCGATTAAAACTAGTACTACCGACCACATTGATAAAGTCAAAGCTAAGATTTTAAGAACCCTTCTCTGTCTAGTATGCCTAAAAGAAGTATTTTAAAAATTCTTTTCAGTGAGGGATAAGAAGGAAGTATTTAAGGAATTTTATATTTATAAAGTAAAATTAAAATACAACTTGTGTACATTTAATTGTTTACTGTACAACCAATTTCCACAGTAGTTGTCATAGATAAGGTAAAAAGTTTTGCAAAGCTCCATAGTGGTATGGAAATTGTCTCGATAGATTGAACTGGAATAAAATAGCAATGACTTTTGTAATAGTTAGCGTCTTTTGTTGCATGAACTACGCTAATTAATAAAAGTCATAATAAAAAATGGCGATAAGTTAAAGAAAGCCAGTCGTATTTTCACCAAATTTTATGGCTTTTTCTTGACAAAAAAAAAAAAAATAGAAGAAATAAAAATACATGCATCATAATAGATCATGCTGTAGGAGAAACTACTAGAAAGGTGTATGACAAATTTCAAATAAATCGGATAATTATGAAGTTCTAGGGTAAAAAAATTGCATTTCGAGAAAAACGAGTTTAATATGCTACCTTTTTACCTGAGCGCGCTATGACTTTCTTATGTCCAACATAAATAACTTCGAAAATATTGCGATGGGCCCTAAGCTCAAAGACGGAACAATTTTGATAATTTATCGAGATTCGTAATTTGTTAGATATTCGCAAGCAATCTTTTTGAGTGGTTGCGGTAGTTTTAATGTTAATAAAAAAGTTTTACAAGAAAAGGAATAAAAAACTATTAAAATATCTGGAATTGTATTCCAGGAAAATTTTTTTAGTATATTATAAGAAATACATGGAACTATATGACTGCCATCGGAACGATCTGGTGGCGATTACCTTGAAAGACGCACATTACAGTAGTAGTGATTTATCACCCAAAGGTTATCCGCAAAAAAAAGACAAATTATACAACAAATATGTTAAAAGCCAAAATTAGAAAATTTGATTTAAATGAGATTGCTTCCATATCTACAATAGTCCAAATTGTGCTCAGGAATTTAAGGCATTTCACGTGCGTTTAGCACACGATTACTCGAACTGGCAGGATATTAAAGATAAATGGGAGAGAACTTTTCCATTCAGGCAAAAAAAAAAAAAAATTAAAGCAAAAATAGTTTCTAAATTTGATTTTTTAAAAGAATGACCTTTACTTTCTCATGTTACTGCTAGGGAGTTGGTATGTCCAGTTTTCAAATTAACAACGCCATTATATTTTAATAAATCTAATTTTATATTGAGATCGGTTGTTGTTCAAATGTGTATAAATTTAAAAACAAAATAAAATCATATTATAAAAGTCACACAAAGAATGCAGTAAGCAGGGAAATTTTAGCAAAAGTTGATATTTCTTTAATTACTAGTAATTTTATACACTTTATGCGGAAAATCGTTTAAAACTTATTTTTTAAGATGCAGAAGACTGCATTTTTAGTATTTTATTGAATGCTGTCAGTATTGGTGTCAGCTATCGAAATTTCAAAAAAATGACAACTCTTAATGATGCCATCGATTTTGAACGAAAGATACCTGAATTAAGAAACACGTATTGTATTATAATGAACGTTTGATTTTACAACCATTTATTGTTCTTGTAGGACATCCTCCCACTTCTATTAATGAGTTCTACATATGATTTGATATATATTTGCATAAACATAGCTCTTACATTGCCTGCCTTGATAACTGATTCAAAGTTTGTCACCTCTTGTCTCTAGAAAGGCTAGCTATGGGTCGTGGTTATTTTTACAAAAGTATTTCTGTGGTATAAATACCATGTTTGATAATTCTAAATAATAATTAATAGAAAAAATATTTTATCAGTGTGACATTTGCTTTAAGTGCATAACAAATTTTTATACAATTATGGCGCTTAAAATACTTTCATAAATAATTTTCCGGTAGCATTTTACAATGTAAACAAAACAATTGTAACCAGCTGCTGCTTCAGTAGAGCCTTTAAATAACACTTAACAAAAGTTCATTTAAAGGCACCTACAGTTAATGTGGGAAATAACAGGGAGTTAAATACTGGAAATATTTCAGGATTTTTAAATTGTTTACCAAAAATGTTTAGATTTCACATTATCGTTACATTCTAAAGATTTTATACCACGAAAAGAAGTCATTAGCATCCAAATTATTGTATTGGAACTATTTGCTAATGTGTACATGTCCGCAACTCCACTTCATGAGGAAAGAAGCGAAATATTTTCGTCATATGAAAATCTAAAATAATAATCTGCTATTTGTCATGTGCATTTATCATTTCACATTTGTCTTTTTATGTGTGTTTGTTCGCTGGTATAATTGTCTGTTATTATTCAAGCTAAGATGCGTGAGTCTTTTGTAATATTGTGAATTCTGACAAATGTCATTTTATACTGAATTTTCAAAAAAAAGGAAAAAATCTTCTTCGTTTTATACAAATTGCCTACACTTATGACCCACATTAAGTTACTCAAGATAATTAGCTTTACTTTGTGCACATTGAGTTTTTACCAAAACGTAATTTTCTCTTGAAATGATCAGTAAAGAAATTGTGCCGACTCTCATTTGCAATAAATTTTAAATAAGCGGGTATTGGCTTTTTTTTTTGACTAAGTTCAATAGAACAGGCAAGGAAACTTCAACCATCTAGAGTGCAATAGTGTGGTTGGAGACATCACAACAGGCGTAACGTGGCATTAAAATTGTTATTTTTGCAATGCACATCGAAAAGCGGCCTATACAAAAACAAAAGCTTTGCATTCGAGAGCTGACGTAAGGTCTCGCCGCAAGCGTATGAAGAGATATAAGCGATTACCCACAATAAAAAATCATTAATTCGAGTAAGAAGCAAAATTCGCTCTCATGGTTCTATCAGAGAAAAGAACATTGTATAAGATAATGGTAGCGACCATGCTAGAACTTAAAAATAAATTAAATCCTTTGAAAACACCAATATTCGAATTCAAAAGAGCATTTGTTTGAATTGGATTAAATTGCAGTAAAAGGTCATTTATTGATACGTACTTGTAGGCTTCACAATATCACCCTGGAGACCGGGTTGTTCCCAAATAAGCATATGTCCATTGCGTTGACGGTTGCCCTCATTGATACGCATTTTTCCAATTTTAATTATCACTAGCAATTAATAATTTAAGATATATATACACCACAAAATCTATTCTAAAATTGCGAAATCTTTAATAAGCAAGGCACTAATTTACAACTTTTTCCTAACGCTTTTGAACCATTTCATGTCTGTCATAACCTCACCGGAAGACACATTTTTCCGAAAATAATCTACGAACACAGGCACTACTCAGATTTTAGCTCTAGCCAAAAGTAGTCTATTTATCGGTGCACCCACAGCCTTCGAAGGATAACTGGTCAGCTGGGTGTACTCGCGATTTATCGAACTTTATTTTGGTCCAGCGGGATACCTCTTAATCTCTTCACCGTCTGGAGCACACACGAACTCTGTAGGCGATCTTCTAAAGCACTTCTGATCTTAAATCGATTGTGAACCGCTTGAGTCGAGTGCTTCTGTCGCGATGCGTTGTCGTCTGTTTTTTGTATTGATAAAGCAATTTCCCATATTTTTTATTTTCCTGCTAGTCTATTTCACTCAGAATCGAGCAGCGCAACCGCTAGTCACTCCACACAGATAAGATAGGAATTTCGCTCGCAGAGCGCACTTTGCGACATCTCTGAAGTAGTTGTTTACTACTACTGCTACGATCTAGTTTCAACTCAACCGGGCAGTCTAGTAGGCCAAGAATACGTCCGTACTGCCGACCGTCCGTTCATTGAGAGAGCCTGTGCCACACCACCTAAGGTCTGGACATGTGGTGGACTGCAGACCGGTCAAGTGCCGTGACAGTCTTTATCAGTATGAATTGCAAGCGCTGGTCGTTATCACGACCAGGCGAAACCAATTGGAATTGAAACAACGTGAAGAGTAAAGGCGCCAGCTTCTGATTCTTCTGGTTCTGATTTTATCGAAGAAGTGACAGAGAGAGGCATCTAGCCGGGTTGGAGATCACCATCAACAACGCCGCATGCGAAAAAGGGTCTATTGACATTATGAATGGATTTATCATGGTGAAAAAACGTGTTGTGATCTGAACATGTGACTTGATCCACCTTAGAGCAAGAGATTTCCCAGAAATAAAAAAGAAAAAAACCGGAAAAAGAGCTAGCCTAGACGACCGTTTACGACACGTTTAATAATGTGCATGGTTATCTCGATTGCTTTTAGAAATTTTCGGTGCTCTTTGGGCACTGTCAATGAAGAGCGTGAGCTATTTTAAAATCGTAGAAATTTTTATATAATCTTGGAGAGCATTTCAACATTCATTAAGATACGAATGTCATTAGCATACATGCTAAAAACAGGCGACACTTTAAGTTAAAAGCTTTTTAAACTTCTTTCGTTGGCTAGAAATAGAACCACGTGCTTTTGGTGTGATTACAAAGGTGATAGCCACTTAGCAGGAAGGCCGGGATAGTCACGTATATTGAATTTTCGTAAAGGTCTCGTGACTACGTTTTAACAAATTAAGATAATTTTGTTTGATGATTTTAACATCTGCTTTTTAACAGCGTGTAGAAATTGTTGATCTGTACGGACAGATCTTTGTATTCTAGCTCAATTTTAAAGTAACCTCTGTGCCACACGGTCAGCAGACAATTGGACAAAAGCAATTATTTTGTTCCGCCAGCTAACTTAACTAGTGGTAACGTTAAATCTTCGCATATGGACGTAGAAATATATAAGCAGTTTTAGCTCACAATTTAGGTCTAAGCATGCAAAGAAAAATGTAAATATAACCATTTTTACGAGGTTAAAATATGTAGATTATAAGCCGGTTCATGAGCTGTCTTGTATTGAAAGTTCTGTCGTAACATTTGGAAGTTCTGTACAGTAATTTGCGTTTTATGTAGACACAAATAAATCGATAGAAATTCTTAAGGTCATCAGTATTCTATGCATAGTAGGTATTAAATATTTAATTAAGAAAAAATCGGCGCGAAAATATTATGTTATCTATATTATTGCAAATGTTATCTATATTATTGCAACGACATCATTTAAGTTTCGCGCCGAATTTAAAAAACTTCAAATTAATTGAACTAACTATAAAGACTTCAATGGTATAAGAACAAGGATAGAATTGGTAGGAGAGGATGAAATTTTAACTTGTTTGGAGCATATCTTGCAAAATTCTACCAATTTATTCATTAAGAAACACTAAAAATCTTTCTAAAGGCAAAAAAAAACCGAAAGTATGCAATAAATCAAGAAAAGAGCTTGATATTCTCAGAAATATTTAAAAAAAGACAAAAATGTGAAAAGAGAGAAATTATTTTTATTGTCAGTTTGGAGCTTAGTCACATATGGACGATGTGCTTTTTCTGGCGTTGACACGCATAGATGCGTCCAAAATGGCTCCTAGGCGTCTTGTGTGAGCACGTGAGCAAGTGGCGTTTTTTGTTTACTTAACTGATAAAAGATTAGCGTCTAAAACACACTATCATCCTGTGAGAGTAATACTAATTTTTTTCGAAACTGACAATGTTTTACAATCAAACAGATGCATAGATCATTAAATATTGTCCAGTCAAAATGTAGAGAATAATTTATATACATACAATGCAATTATAAAACATGTGGTGAGTAATACCACCAAGTGCAAGTAATTTTAGAATTTTATTTTATAAACTACATATATGTATGTTATAAATAAAACTAAGAATTAGCGAGTGAGCGAACATTTATCCTCGACTTTATCTGAAAGGAAAAATTGGCAGAGGGAAGAAAACAGTAAGTGCGAAGTTTTATCCTACTTATTTATTATTTTATTAAAAAAACCCATAAAAATACAGTCATCTGAATTTGTATTATACCAGAATATTAAAAATTGATTTTTTTTTTAAAGTGTATATTCAAAAAAGATTTCTGTATTGGAAGATGTGCAAATATGTATTTCTAAAAGCTTGCATAATTTTCTAAAAATAGTTATTACCTAAAATACTAATGACTTGCGGACATAAAAGAATTATTCCTTTGATCGTTCCATATATATATATATATATTTTTTTTTTTTATTAAGAAACTGTGAAGCATCTGTTGTGATAGTATTGTAGTGATACAGAAAATACTCAACCAATCCATAGAGCCCTTTAAAAAGTTATAGTATAAATGTATCCAAACCAGTAGGTATAAATCCGTGAATCCCAAAGCCCTACAAACAAATAGAGAATTTCTATCATATGTTATTTAAGTGCTATAAAGTGCTACTTCTTAAAGGGTAAATCTTCAAATAAAACTAGTACCAATTAAAATTGAAATTATAGTTAATGTAACTGATACCTTCGTTTAATTTTTGGATAAAAATTTTGTCAGTTTTTCCTCAAATAGTTGTGTAAAGCTTTACAAAGGTAAAAATGTAATAAAACGTACATTTTTAACAAATCGCCTGAATACTGTACTGGGAGCAACGGGATAAAGGGAATTCCACAAGTCGCAGTATTAATTATACGTCGTCCTTCTCCTTTTAACCCTATCGAGTATATCCACACAACAACACAACGAAACTCTACTCTTTATACTATTAGCAGTTCTTGAAACACCTTTAGAGTATTTACAGGAGTGTAATGACATCAGTCAAACATGTTTATAGACGCCTGTATCTAAGCCAACTATTGCGGAGCTTTCGCTTTATTTTTAAAATTTGCAATCGTGTCGTCATATTGGTACATTCTATAGGGAGTTCTATCCCAGATGCTTTTTCATAAAGTAACGTGTAAATGTTTGTTATGATGATCTTGATCTTTGACGAGCGAATCGTTTTATAAATAATTTTTGAAATTAATACACTACTAGTTGTTGTTGTGACGTCTTTAGACTCTATTTAATTTTTTTTAACAATTTCCTGCAATGAGCGCAGCTACACCTACACAAACCGAAAAGAACGAATACTTCTATGAGAGAATACCTCTCATAGATTCATGAAGAAACTGATCAAACAGGAATTGCGTAGTTTCCACTATTGCGACGTTTTGCTTGAGCAGCGGTAATCTGATGCAAGTCCAAGCTTTAAATGATCAGATACTTTCTCGCTGAACAATTTTCAGGTTAATGAACTTATACCTTATTTACACGACCCACTTAATTTATTTCGAAGAAGTGGCAACACTTTTTATGCGTCAGAGCATTAGGCCTCTACCGTCATTTTCTTATGCTAAAAAAACAGGTCTCGGTCATGCAGTTATCATGAGGCAAGCACCTAGCATCGCAGGCTCTCCGAAGGCGTTCTCAAAGCACTTTTGTGAAAGAATGTGAAGGTCGTGTGTGAAGAAATCAATGGCAAGTTTCGCTTTTTCTTCGCAATCTTTTAGTTCCGATGACGGTGATCCCACATGTCATGACCGCAGCGCTTGACAACGATAAATTTATAACATAGAGCCCACGCTAAGTGGTAAATTGCATATACTATAGGCGTCGTATTAATTGCTGTAAATTCTATTCAATTAGTATTTCCTAACGTTGCCGGCGAGCGGTTTATCTGCGACCTAGGAGCATCCTTATTAAATAAGGTAATACGCTCAATTGAGGCTAAACGAGATTGTACATCTTAATTTGAGAAGTTTAGCAAATTATATACGTATTTCTTGTAGTAAATACCAGAGGGCAAAGTCTCTGTGTGTCTTACGTTGATATGACCATTAAATTGAATTAGCACGTTGAATGTACTTGGCGACAAAGCTTTAATTTCCTCTTTACTCAATAAAGTCATTGTACCCGCTCTATCGCTCTTCCCATGAGCTTAGAAGTTTGAATGGAAATACGAAGCTTTAACGAATTTTGCGCGTGCTTATTCGCATTGCGAATTTTTCTACCCCAATTGCAACTAAACTCGTGTGGGTTAACTGGCGGCCGCGGAAACGGAAAATTATAAAATTTATGTGATAAGCAATCGCGTGCAACTATTCTTGAGTGTAAAATAAGCCCATGATTTTAGTTTCTTTACTGTCTGATACGACTGGGAAGTACTGCTGTTTCAAGTTTTTCGATTTGCGCCCCAGTAATGCACAAAAATTCAAGAAGGTTTGTTATTAGAATTTCTAACGATACAATAATTATGTCTAAAGTGGCTAATACTATTTTTTGAAAAATATTTAATAATATTTATTTTTATTTTTACTTTATTTTATACGGCTTAGTAATAGAATGAAATGTGATTGAGTAATAACCACTGGTAGTAGCATTCTTTTCTCAAAGTTTACTAATTACTTTCTACAACATTCATTAAAATCTTTTTATTCGAATATTTGAAATGGTTTAATAACTAGTGGGCCCATGCGAATCCTTCGCACTTTGCGACGATAACGAGTTCATTATGTATAGCCTTATATGACGTAATATAATGCCTGAATTTAATAGACTTTAAGAAAACGTATCAGAAATATTAGTTTATACGTACATGTCAGTAGCCTCTAGCGTCTAGCTTGAAATGTTACTCCGTAAAATATAGCAAAAAGACCTTGAAAGTAAGTTAATGTTGTTGATCGTATTGTAAAAAATAATTTAAAGTTAAAAGGGGTAAGTGTAAGTCTTGTTGTAATATAAATTCTTGAGTGCGCGCAGAAATTGTAAATACAATTTTTTATCAATATCATGTTAGTAGCAATGTTATATTAGCATCTTCTTGACACTTGTGCAATTGCACGGTTTTGTTGGATCGAGGGGCTCCCTCTCCGGATTCCTTCGAAAATTTTGAATTAATACTCCTTTGGCTTGCGAATTACAATTTGATTTGATTAAATCTTTACGTCGTTTCAATGCAACTTTTAACTTAAATTTTAAACAAACTGTGTATTTACAATTATTTTTTTATAATTTTTGATTTACTTCTACTTCCATATTAGGAGCACACCTAAAAATATGCAATATAAATACACGAGTGATAAACACTGAAATTTAACCCTGTGCTTCCGAAAGTACTTTAATTCTGCGCCCTAGGGTATGCACTGTAAGTAATGTAAGTAAACATTGCGAGTAAGATTTCAATTAGTTTATGATTTGATTTTTCTGGACAGACAAAACTGATTAAAGATTCGCTAATCAAATGTAAAATTTAACTGTAAATTTGTAATATATATCTATAATAAAGGAAAACTGCGTTATTATACAGAAGCGCCTAGCATAAATCGAGTGTCGGGCCTCAGCCGTCTTTCGGCCGCAAAGAATTAATCTCTACAGTCTCTAATTAAGGGTGCCAGACCTAAGTAAGACTATTTTTGAAAAAGAATCCAAGCATCCATCCAAGAACCTCTTTTTTCTCATCAATAACGCTGCTTCTAGTGCAGAAAAAAACGTGTAGAGGTAACAAGGCTCGAGCGCATGAAGCAGACATTCTTAACCCGATGCGGTCACCGGGGGTCGAAAAGACCCCACCAGTTTTTTCAACAGAAAATTTTTTTAAATTTTTATTTTCAAGTAAAACGTTAATTTTAGATAAATAAACAATTGGATCTTGTAAAGAAGACCTTTTTATATATCCATAAATTTCTATGAGGTGAATCCGCAAATAATTGATAAACAGTAAACGATTTCCAGTGTGGGGTCCCACGTTCTTATTTGGAGGTGTGACTGCAACGGGTTAATTCAAAATTAAAGTAGATTCTTAGTTCTTTCACTCACATTTGCATTTAGATCCCATCGGAGTTAGTTATACAGAAAAACAAGTTTATTTGCGTCCCAGTGTAAAATTTAAATTTTTTAATTTCGCATTTAATGTTCAATTGTATTTTTTCTGCGAAATGCACAGATATTCTATTATAAAATAGGTACCTAATGCCCTTCGCACATTTTGCGACGGTCACGTAAAAGTACGTCTTTCCCATTTTGTCACTTAACCGTTGGTCAAGTAAAAATACGTTTTTAATATTTGCCTATATTTTCATTAGTTTTTTGCTCTCAAATGTTACTTTTACAAAATTTTTCCGAATATTTGCAATTTTCAGTTATTCAGTGAATTATCACCTGCGGTTAAGCTCCTTAGATGGCAAAAACGGCGCAAAATGTGTTAATAATTTAACAGTCATAATTTGATTTTGAAACTATTCCATTCCATTTTTATTGGCCTTTGTATGTAGCTAAAAATTCATATGTAAAATAGACATTTTTTACGCCAATTTCAAAATAAACGGTTCGTTTAATAGTAATTTAAGTAAGTCATAAGTAGTCTTATAATGCTTAAACGTTATCTTACTGATAATATACAATATAAATAAATTAATGCTGTAATTAACGAAAGATGCTTTTCATTTAGTTTATTTATATCTACGTACGTAAGAAATCTGGTAAAGTGAAAAAATCTTCAAATTAAAATATTTTCGAAAAACATAAGTTCATATTATTGCATATAAGCAACCTCAAGAAATGATATTTGCTAGATTCTAAACGTTTTTCTGTGAAACATACTAAGAAAATTTTAAACAATTGAAATAAGATAATTCTAAACAATTGATATAAGAGATTATAAATATAAATAGTATAAGACAATACTTGTATAAGACCTACTCTATACCAGTGTTTCTCAAAGTGGCTCACCGCAGGGGTTCATGGAAACGCTGTGGGGGTACATGGTATATTAAAATTAATTTGATGCTGCTTGAACCTCGCGAATGTTTTAACAAATTGTAAAATAATTGTGACCCAATTTCATTATTACGAATAGTACTAAATAAGTTGGTAGTTTATTACGCTTTTAAGCAAAATAATAATTACAATAAATATTGCTTAATATCAAAATGTTTTATTCATGTTTTAATTTTACGCCACCACTCACCATTCAAGGCATCAAAGTCGGAACAATTTAGCTTTCATGTAGTTATGTAAAAAACCGTGGACATAATAAGTTTGGGAACTACTGTTCTATATTAAGCAAGATTTTTTGGTGCTTTAAGCCAACATGGTATAGTCTTCTCTATTAAAAAGAACTAAGACCGAGAACTTCGCCTTTTTTATCATTTATCACAGTCTGTCTGCTTTTATTTGCATAACGTAAAAACCATTGAACGAATTTATATGAGAATTTCGTTAATGTAAGCCTAATGCCCGGAGAGTAATTTGAGGCACGTTCCATCACAATACGTTACATGACCTATGACCGCGACATGATGCATAAGATGCATAACGCGCGACACATGTTACAAAATATATAAATAATGAAACGCGGTGTAATTGTATATTACAGATTATACTTACAACATAATTATGTATGATCATGTAACATCGCATATGTTATAAGAGAGAAAAAAAAAACAGAAAGTGGTAGAATAAAAACACGTTTGAATTAAAATAATCAAAGCATATTAGTTTTATAATTATACCCGATAAGAATCTTACCAATGTAAATATGAAGGGGGTACACTGAAGCGTAATAATACATGGGAAGAGTTTATTAAAATACTAAAATATCATTTAAACTTATTTATTTAATTTATTTCCGTGTTTTCCTTCGATGTGAGAGATAATACGGATTTATAGCATGTGAAATACAAAAAGTGTATTTTATATTTAGCGTTTTATATGCACGTTGAGAAAGATTTTATAATAGTACCGTATTTGTTAATCGATTGCAGGATTGTACTATACAACTAATTATTGGTCACTTAGAAATTCAATATGCGGTATTGTACATAGTAGTTGAGGCAACGAAATACACCCATTCCTCGGTTTACACGGTAAATACGTTCCGCGAAAAATCGTGCAAATCGAAGTCGTGTAAAACGATACACAATACGCATATAAACAGTAGGATAGATTCAACTGAAACTTAAACCGTGTTAATTGAAACAAAGAATATAGGAAAATGTAAATCTGTTAATAATAACCGTGTAAAATGAGGCAAGAATGTCATGGAAAAACGGAGATTGCTTCCACTGAACGGAAAGTTTTGAAATTAAAGTCGAAGGGTATTTAAATAATATTCAAACATACATTTTTCATGCTATATATTATGTTTAAATACATTTACGAAAATGAAAATCGTAAAAATAAATTACAAATTTTACGTAAGAAATAAAAGCAAAGAAAATTTTCTTTCTTTAAACCAGTCTTTATTTGGCGTCAGAGGATAATTTTAAAACAGGATTCTTATTTACTTGGATTGTCCTGCAAATCACTATCCGAGTCCCTAAAAGAAATTTAAGAATGATGTCTTATTTTGTCATAGCTATCACTTCACGAGGTGAACTATTGGCTTTTTCCGGGTTCGATAGATTTTGGTTGATGTTACGAATTTAGTGATCAAAATTTGTTTACTTTAGCGGAGGCATTTATAAATTTCTTCATATAGAATAAGAGCATTTTTTATTGTTTCCTAAAACTTCAAACTTCTTTCAATATTTCGATTTGTGTAATAATTGAGTTTACGTATAATAATCGTAAAAATAGTAAAAAACATATAATTTTTTAAAAAACCGTGTAAAAGTAAAACAATATAAATTAAATATCTTGTAAATCGAGGGATAAGTGTATATACTAACGATGAAGGGAAAAATGAATTGCTTCTGTTATAACATTCCAACTTTCAATTTTATAGTAAATATTGTAAAATAGGAAAATCAGCTACCTCCCTAGTTAGGCTGGGAATATTGTTATCATAGTCTTTATTTAACCAAAAGTATAATAAGAAAAATACTGAAATTCTTTGTAACTGAATCTACAAGTATATAATTAGAAAGAAAAACACTTGAACTTCTTGAAATTGTACCTATAAGATCCATGAAGTGAGATCGAAGGTGTTGATGTTTTTAATATTTAATTATAATATGAGCAGCTCTTTATCAGTTTTGGATTAGGCTAAATTACTATCGATCTTTTAACTCTTCGACTATGATAAGAGAATAAATCATTATTACGTATATTATACAAACACATAATTATTTAAAACGAAAAAGCGAACAAGCAATGTACATACACCAGCAATTGTGATCCTTGAGAGTTATGAAAGATGATCACAATAGCAAATAAGGTTTACACAAACTAAACATAAATATGTTCAAAATACGAGGTTTTCTATTCAATATATTTGTATGTATCAAAACAGTTTTAGCTTAATATTAATATAAATCGATAGCCCAGGGAAATGCAATATAAAACGAGCTTGTTAATATTGGTTTGCTATACCTTCAGCTATCGCTTGAGATATACGAGAATATACAACAGAATATTGTATTACAAAAATTATTCTCTATTTTTCAGACATACAATTTTTTGTATTAAAGTGTTTAATAATGATATTCTTCTTCCTATTGGAACTACCTTTTAGCTGATGTTATTAACTCATACCGCAGAAACAGTTCACAAACTTTTGTTTTTGTGCTTAACATGAAAAGAGTGGCTTTAACTGACAGTGAATTTACTGATGTAAATATTCAATCCAAATTATGTCCATTTGTTTGTTTTAAATTCATGCCGAAATCAGATACATAATTGCTTTAAACATGAACGGGTGAAAATCAGCACGAACCATACTTGTTTTATTAATGATATTGGTTGTATTATTATTAAAAAAATAATGCGATTAGCACAAAAATAACATCCTAAAAGCAGCATATTATATACTGTTTGCTCTAAGTATCTTAGTTAAAAGGAAATACATTTGATGCTCTAGCGTATTTAAAAGTGCTGTACTCTTTGATGTATATAAAAAGTATTTACAGGTGTTCTTTAATGTAAACCTTGACGAATGGCGAAATTTTGGGCAATCCAAAAAGATAGCCACAATTCATTGAGCTGGAAATTTCCTCTACGTTCGGTGTATTCCCTATATCTACTCGCGTCAAATTTTCACTTATTTCGATCCCTCCAGCACAGTTTAGCAAACGCCTACTTCAAAATTTCAAAAAAGTTGAAAAGTGCATAACAGCATTTAATAGCTCAAAACTAGCATGCTTTCATAGAGATTCGTTCCCAATCGGAGCAATGGCAAATTTTGTTGAACTATATTCTTAATTTGTATAAACATTAACTTCAATAAAAAAAACAGATAATGCACACAATATGCTAAATAATGTGTGCTTAGTAACAATACCATCGACACATTAACTGCATTAATGTAGTTAATTTTAGCTAATCAAGCTAAATACTAAAAATGTTGTCTTCAAATTCACATAAAACAAACCTACGACACTCCCTTCGCAGTGCAGACTGTCAATATTTTCTTAATATTACGAGAGAGCTTACTAAGTAATTAGCGAATAGAATCAAAAATGACAACTTTCTCATTAACAGTATGAAATTGTTGGCTTAAATATGTATGAAACGTTGAAGTGCCACAAGACAATGCTGATATATAATATCAAATTTACTTAAACTGGAAGAGGGATTGCGAGAAGTTTTGTTTTCAGCACAAGTCACACACTTTCACACTTTCGTGTGATAAGTCAACGTGTTTATTCGCGGAAATAATAATATATGATTTGAAATATTAATGTAAACATTTTTATATTAATAAATGTAGTATTAATCCTAATTTTTTCTGCTCTGTCAATCTTTCTTTTTTACAATAGCCTAAACCTTTTTGGGCGCTAGATCCCAAAACTACGCGAAAATAAATGAAGTTAAAATATATTGAATCCATTAAAAAAAGAGATTTTGGGGAATTCTAAATAAATGAAATTATTCTTTTTTCAAATTTCTCTTATGAATATCAAATTTTTGTAAAATCCTAAGAATTTTCTAAACATAATGAAATTTTTTCCTAGCTTAGATTTTGGACTGACCACGTTAAAATGAATAAAAGCTTAATATCCTGTAAAAAATGATTTTTCATGTTCTAATGCATGTAAACAAATTTCACGCAATTTGAGTGCATCCCTTTCCCAATTTTCATTATTGTCATACAGTTTATGTCAATCGATCGGTTCAATGTGTGCCACGCCTAATTCTTTACCTTCTTGGATTAATTTCTCGTTTTATCATTTTATTATCAAAGCAGCAAAAGCTGCTACATCTTAAATATTATACAATAATAAAAAAGCCAAAGGCCATCGAGCTGTCATCTGCTGGTGTATCTCCCCAACATCTGATCCCTTGTGTCGACACCGCCTTTTGTTTTATTATGATATTCGCATTCTATGCTATTGTATTTTAATCTTATTGTTGAAACGAACACAGTAGAGGGAGCTGGAAGGCAGTACACAGATTATATCCATTGACAGTAAGGTTGAACAAATTTTGTAAAACTTCATCAAAAAGAAACTGCCTAAGTGAATGATTTCCGGGCTAAAGCATTGTGTAATATGCGCTTATATTCATTTGTTTTCTATAGGAGAAAAGAGCGTTATTACCCTTGAAAAATTGCAAAAAAAGCGACCTTTCTGCGGAGGTGTAACAACAAATATTTAATAACTATACTTATTTTATGGCCTCGTTTACACCATGAAAAAATTTTTCGCAAATGTATGTGCAACACATCCCCTTATTTATTGCGGCTTTAAAGTTGAAGACGCAGAATCACACAAATCTGTCATACACTATATCAAAGAATTCCTCAAAATCTGATTTTGGACTTATGCCTCTTTCGCTTCAATTTTGAGCTACAGTCAACCTTCCCATAACGCGGTATTCTTATAACTTGATTTCCATATAACACGGAACGAAAATTGCGACAAACCTAGTGCGGTACTCTTACAGCGCTTTTTTCGTTCAGCAATAACCCAACAACTGACCTGAAAAGGTTTTTTATGATATTGCATTTTCGATGTATTTTTGTGGTTGAAATTAATGGGAAATTCCCTTCTTGTAGTGAATGCGCATAACGTTCAATCAGTTTTAGTTATCAGATTACAAGCTCTCTTTTAATTTAATATGAGATTTTTTTTAAATGTGTTCATATTTAATGAAGTCCTTTTGGCTCATTTAATTTGCATTATTGTAATTGGAGTTTCTTATAACGCGATATATGGTTTCCATATAATGTGGTACGAATTAATCTGATTTGTACTAATCCTAAATTTTTTATAGCGCGGCTTCCATATAACGCGGCACGAATTAATCGCGTTATAGGAAGATTGACAGTATTTACTTTCTTAATCGTAGAAAGTTCTATTGTTTTATAGATAAACTTTAAATAAATAAATAAAAACTTTATTAAAAATCGCCATTCGTAGATCTTTATATCTAATATTATAAAAATTTGTACTGAGATATTTAAGAAAAAAATTATATATATCATTAAATTTTACCATAATATCTTTTCTTACTTTTGAAAATTAAAAATCGTATTGTAAAACAACAAAAAGTTAACGATTAATTTAATTTGTTTCGAGTTGTATATTTTTTATGAAATCAAATACGTGATCACGTGAATCAAAACATCATTTTTATATGATAAAAAAGCGCCTGATACTAATAAACTTATTTCTGAGGTTAATACAAAACAAAATACTTGTCCCACATTTCTGGTTTTGTTTTTCGAATGCAAGCTCATTTTCTTCGTTATCAACAAAAAGTTATGCATATAATACCATCTTAATAATTTTTCTAATATATGCACATTTGGGAAATGTTCAGAAGCTTATGATGAAACCAGCCACAAAAAACAAAGGACTCGATAATGTATGAAAATGTTTGCCATTAGTTCTCATGTTTATTAAAATGAGTGCGTCAAATCGATTTTCATTCTTTTGATATGCTGAAATGAAATTTGTTTGCCCAGATCCCATCTATTTTCAGTTAAGTGGGTATGACAACGTTTTCTTAACGAGGCTAGAGGTAAATATCCTTTCTTTAAGTAGCAAAAATGAGTCACCCTCTGCACGTGTGGTATTTATTGAGTAGAAAATGTGATTAAGGCAGAATAATTAAATCATCAGACAGTTTGAAATTTGGTTTACAAATAGATACATGCAGACAATAGTGAAATGTTTCATAGAATCGCTTTCTAAGACAAGAAAATCGTACTGATTTAAGATGCAGATACTTCCAAATTTTTTGAATGATATTACGATTAAAGCTGTTATTTATGAAAAATACACAAAATGCGGTTCATAAGGGAACGATCCTTCAGTTTTATGTAATTTAAAACTGAAATGCTTACATTTGAACGAATTGTTTACCCTCCAACTAAAATTGCATAAACATAACATTGTATAATATTTATAATATTATGCAGCATAGGATTTTATTGTACATATGTTATTAAATCAGTCACTCTGTACTTGCATTTTAAATCTACTTGTACACTACCTTAATTTTAAAATATTGTGTGTTTTAATTATTTAAAGTAAAGCATATTTGATTATATATTTATTATTTTATATTGTGAGTCATTTTTCCGTGACATGCAGGTATCCCTTTAAGCCCAAAAAAATTTATTGAAGTTTAGTTCCGACAATAACTTATTTTGTTTACAGAAACACGCCTAATTTTCTTTAAATATGTTATACAACGATTTGTAATATAATTACGCGAAAACTAAGTCGTGTCGTAGCCATGGAAAATTAATTATTTAAATTTTGTGCCAATTTTCCTTATCCCTTTCAAATATTTAAATAGTTACTATAATAAGCGATAGCAAGCAGATAAATACTATACATATACTTATGATCTGCTGCACACAAGATCAAGTTTATCCAAAAAGAATTTCATTCATATCAGTCCAGTAGTTTCGGAAAAAATTACAAAAATTGTAGTTCATATTTAGCTTAAAACAAATGTTTTATTTTTCAATTTAATTTTACCGGACGTAAAATATTCTATAGCCTTATATAAAAACTAAAAAAAAAAATTAATCCCGTTTAAGCTTTTATATTGTTTTATATATTTTTTATTTATCTTTTTCTGAACCGGTTTAATCGATCATTCCCGCCAGGATATTTTAAATATGCATCTTTCAAGTATATTAACACCCTAGTTTTTTTGATATACTAAAAAGAGGATCATAATTCGACTGGAAATTATTGACTGACCCGATTATTAAGCGACAATGTCGTGATAAACCAAAGAAAATCTTAATTTACAATGTTAACTTATTCCATTAATTCTTGATTTGTTTCAAATATGTTGATTAGACATATGATAAGGCACCGGATACTTTTGGACACATGTCGAGCAAGGCTTTAACCGAAGCAATTGCTAATCAGAAACCTGCGTTGTTCCGCAATATCTAGCAGCAACTAAATAACTTCAACATTAATTTTAACACTTTACTTTACGTCACCTATGTCTGGGGAAACAGAAAAGTATTGAACAGATTTCTTTATTTAAACAAAGCTCTGAGAGGTATACCACAAAATGAGATTTTTATTTTTACTATCTTAAACTAAAAACAATCGCGGATAAGTTGGAATGTATATTGTTGCTCATGATAATCTTGGAATTTATTAGCTGTTTGTTATTTTTGTTTTTTTGTTTTATTCAACTTCAGTTTATGAAAAACAAGTCATTTTAGTCCATTATATAAATTCTACATTAAAAATCATTCAATCAATCAATTATAAATCAATTTTTAATTTTAAACTAATTCGAAAACTTTAAGGTGCTTAAGCTAGTGTTTATATCTAGGAATCACCTCAATTCCTAAAATAATTATGTTCTGGCACAGTTTGGTTTCTGCTATTCTACTGCACTGTTACAAGCAAACAACAAAATAAGAATCTTAAATACTATAACTGTGAAATTCTTATCCATGATTATCAGTTTAAGGTGTTATGTTTAAAAATCATTTAAAAAAGTGCAATTGTTAATCAAATATTTGAATATGAAATATTGCTCTAAAAATTTAGCTACAAAAAAAATAATAAAATGAATAAATGAACATGTGTAATTTTCTGGTAATAATTTTATATAAGCACTCCAGATAAAGTTGTTTTGTAAATTTTATCAATTACATAATGCTTGGCACGAAAACAATTTTTTTGTTTACGTATGTAAAGTGTAGAAATACTTTAGATTTGTTTTTTTTTCGAAATCAATCAAAGCTAGACTTATGCCTATATTGTGCCACTTTTATAGTATAAAAAATACTCGACAATTACAGCAGTCCAGTAAAAATACATATTTAGCTTTTGTTTATAAGCAGTAAATGATGTTAAACTACTTCCAATACCTTACGATACTATTAAATCATATTAAATAATTTCTTACTTGTATATACAATTTTTACTATGCATATATATTTTTTTCTTTTTCAAATATAGCAATCTAAAAGAACATAATCAACATGTTACAGGGATTTCGATTTGCGAATTATACGAAAAGGTTTAGGGTCGTTTTCCAATATCAATTTTATTATTATACTATAGCATAACTAGTTTTTGTTGGACCTTTTCCACTTTGTACAAAATTTTGTTTAATTTGCTTTATTAGTTCGTGTGGGTGATATCTTGCAACATAACTTTAAACTTCTTTTGAATGTTCTAGGCATTTAAAGTTGTAGAAAATTCCTTTCGATGACAATACAATAGAAGAATTTGAAGGAAATGTTCTGCACCAGTTGGCACAGAAAATTATTGGCCTTATTCAGTGCACCCGAGAATTTGACTAATTCTTGCAAATCTAAGTTCAAAATTCTGCAAATATTTTCCAAAAACATCTTTTAGGGTCTTCAAGTAGATTTCTCTTGCCTGCCTTCTGTTTTCTGCAGAATTCCGACTTCGGCTGTCAAAGTAAAATACTTTATCACAAAACGTAAAATACTTTGAGGAAAAGAATTTGTTGGTGGAATAAATCATAAATATTTTCAAGTAGCCTTAACATGACAGCGCGAATAAAAATGAAAAAAATATATAATTAAAAAAAGCTGTGTATTTTAAATAAATATGAGTTTTAATTATGAATATTAATTAATTAATTTTGGAAATATATTTCTTAATATTTAATTAACTCGATTCGTCAATGCGAAGATTCAGTGTCGAAATAGGCATCATATGCATCTTGAGTAAAATTTGGATTTTATGCCTCATCCGCTCCTTGCCAGTTCTGGCTGAGATGCTTGCAGTTTTTGAATCCAAGTTTAATGGGAATTATCCGTCATTCTACAACAGAAGTATATTGAAAAGTTGGATACTTTTGGCAGAGATTTATTACGTACATACTAAAGTAACAAATCTTTTGTTATTATAAGTAGACCAAAAGTAAAATCGCAGTGTACAAATGGACGTATTTCATAAATAAAAAGGTGACAAGAAACTATAAAATAATGGTGCTAGGCCAATCCAAATTGTGGTCTCATAAAAAAACGAACATAAATTTGTGTCAATAATAAGCACATAGTTCGGTTCGCTTACTATGGGACAAAATAGTTTTCCATCCATATGAAGGTTATTGAGTTAGCAACAAGCATTTTTCGTATCCGAAGGCCTTAAACCAATATATTAATAATAATGGAATCAGTTTTCATAGTCGATATATAAAATTAGCTTAAAAATAAGCTTAATGTACTTTTTGAACCTTTCGTTCGTTTGACCTTCCTTATGCAAATTTTCTATTTCTATTGTTTTTTATTTGTTTGTAATTATAAGATAAAATTCAATTACCGGGATCCTCAAATTTTACAATATTCGCATTGTTTTTCAAACGATCTGATACTTGAATCAAAAATCTCTAGTTTAATAAAAGCATGAGTTTCTGAAACAGCAAAATATTAAAATGCTTTGGTCTCACGTTTGTACCCAGTGCTGTCGGACAGATCTAAAACAGCTTTGGGATTTAAGTGACTACTTGTTCTTATTTTTTCCGTGTTTGTTAATTCCACTGCTGAAAAGCCGCTTCACAGGTGGTTCAATGGTTTCAAAGATCTGAACAAATACACAGATAGATATTCGTTTAATTAATTTATAATATTCATCAATAAATTTCCCACCATAAAACTGCAACTACTTACACCCTACTTTGAAAAGAAAATTGTGTTTTAATACTTCAACTTCTAGAATTTTTCACGTTAGAATGATTGCACTGGTAATAAACTTTTCTATGAAAAAAACGTGAAACGTGATTCATTGTTGTTTAGATAAATTATTCCTTACAGTTATAGTGTAAACGATTTCAGGTTTTGTCTTTTATTTTTTTACTTTCAGCAATGACAAAAGGTCGTGTTCAAAATAAAAATTCCAGGGGATTTCCCTTAAAATAGCTTGTGTGAGTTTTGTTTGATGCAGTGATACAACTCAGGCTGATATTTATTTACTTGTTTTTTGCTTCTTTATAAATCAAAACAGAAATTATTTTAATTGTGAAAATTATAAATACTTTTCAATGTGGTAATAATCGATGGATTTCAAAAATTGTTCCAACATTTGCGTAGGACGCGAATACACCATGAGAACACGTATCTGTACAAACTGTTAATAAGATCGCTATTATTAATTTTAAAATGTAACATTAATTAATATTAATTAAAAAGGATCAGTCTAAAATTTTAGTTGTACACAGATTTTGAAAATATAAGTCTTTACGTTTTACTGCCTTTTACTACAGACAGTGAAAACATTACCAATTCTAATGTAGCTTTTAAAATTTTTGCACACTGTAGAAATAAATAACAAATTTTATCTTTCTATGAATATTTTCGATTAAAAAATTCAACTACGCTATAGCAGAATAAATGAAGACAATTCTTGGACATAATTGGTTTTTGTTTAACTTACAATGACAAATGTACGATTTAAATTATCAGGGTTCCATAATTTGAACGAGTTCAGAACAATTATTTGTTGAACTTCATGCGAGGTGTGTGTGACAGTACTTTTGATTGAATCAGATTAATTTATTGAATCTAATAGAGTTTAATAAATCTACACTAGTTTCAAGCAATATATTTTTATTGCCTTTTAAATAAAAGGAATGAGATAAAACCAATGAGATGTTCTAAAATATAGAATTAATGTCGAAAACATCAAATAATTTTTAAAATCAGTGCAATTTATTAAATATTCAATAATCAATATTTATCAAACATTTAAGCTACTCTTATCTAATATATAAAAGTATATGTTTTCTATCTAAATGAATAAGTAATATTCCTTTAAAATCATATTGTAGCATAGCACTTTTTGTATGTAATCTAGTATAACTAGAATCTAACACCCGCGCGACAAAAAATATATCTGTGAAATTGTTTTTTAATTTTTCCTCCTCCAAGAATTAATGGGCATCCTGTGTATACTTCAGGTAATCCATATTTGTGAATAATGCTGTTTAAAAATTTATAGTTTTTGAGTCCTCTTGGTTTTGAGTGAATATTTTTAATAGTTGATTTATCAGCTATGGCGTAGTAGTTATATTGATAATATGTATTTTTTTATTTTATTGATAATATTTAAAGATTTTTCAGTTCTAATTGCTTAAGTAAAAGACTGCCAATGCTTAGGGTACATGCACACATATATGATCTTTTTTCTATTTTTCTATGTTATTTATCATATTAACTCTATTTGCAGCCATCTTTCGAAGATCAATCACTGTCGGCTTCATGTTATTTATACGAAACTCTTGGCAAGTAATTATGGAAATGTTTAAGGGTGAACAAAGAGTCAAAGTAATTAAATTTTGTATATAAAGTACCTTGTGAATTAAAGAAAAAAACAGGCAAATTAAAGGGCTATTTCATTTTAAAAGTCGTAATTGTGTCACTGCACATATTTCAATTTCGTTTTCGCTTTACGTTTTATAAAAAGTTATTTGAACTTGAAATGGTTTTTGTAAAGTTTCTGTTCTCTTGTAGTCATCTTATATTCATTACGTCAGTATTGAAAATGTTTCGAATAATCCGGATTTTGTTTTCTTAAATGCATAACTTTTATAATTGTTAGAATCCGCATTAATTTAAACATTCTATAAGTGCTTTGTTAGTTTTAATTCAGGTATGTATGATTCAGTGTTTCATTACTTGAAGGATTATATACACCTAGAGTTTTCTCACGGAAATTAATACAGCTCAGGCTGCAAAAGAAACTCGAACAACCCACTGACACAAAAATAGCAATATAAGTACTAAAATATTAATACTAAAAGGAAAATCAAGCGTAACTTTACTAGAAAGCAAATTAATAAAATTTTCACGTTAAAAACAATAAAAGTGTTATTCTCAAACCTATTCAATAAAAAAAGTTTAGTATCAGCTGAATTCTCAGGCCGAGAGGCCGTCAGTTAACGTGTAAGATTAGTTTTCAAGTATACACGATTTCCAAATTATTGTATTTTTATAAACTTACGTTAGCTTGAACAATAGACCCTAAAAAATCAAAATAAATAAGCAGACTCTCATTATACGTTTTTGGCATAAATTAGTTGTCGAGTAAGTCGGCTGAATTAGAATTTATTTATTTCAATACACCATGCCAGTCCGAGGAAAAAATCTGAATCATTTCTTGTGACCATCTTCACAGCGGAAATAACATGCTATCTCACAGTATGTATGCAATTACTTGCGTGATAATAAGAAAGAAATTGAAAATGACCCTGTGAATGCCATTCAGAGCACTTGTGTGTGCTCGTCATATGTGCATTTGAGAATTTCCGAGCAAAGCAAATACGGTCGTCGTCCAGTAACCTGAGCAATGGCCGTGCTTTATAACATATTGGCAACTGTTACGTGCACAGATTTATAATATATGAGGAAATAATCGCGGTAATTGGTAAGTATAAATTAAGACTTTTTTTTTGATTTCATTTACACGTAATTGTGCACTTGACACAATTTCAACACAACTTGAGGCTCGATACCTTAATTTACAGAAAAAAAATTATTATAGCAGATAAAATTCAATTTCTATTGAATCAAAAAATAATTTGAACATGAAAAGACAAATATGAGCATAAAATTTGCTGTGCTAAAAGAGTTAAGAGCGGAAAACGACCTTTGACTGAAAAGAATTCGGCAATAAAACCGCATAGGCCCGCTTTATATTTCTTTATTAATCATGTCTTTTATAGTATTTATCTAAATGACGTACCTACAGTTAAAGCACTCAAATGGCATATTATCATAATTCGATTTTTTGTAATTTTTCAATTTTCAAAGTGTTTTCGGATAAATTGACCACACAAGAAATAATATGGAATTATTTCTATTTAATATTTGCAGATTCATACTTGTCTGCTAAGCTCGTACCTGAAATGGAAATGCTATTTCATATGCCATTGCAGCAGTAGTAACATTAGAAAAAATCATATGATAGTAATAAAATAGGTTGAATCGCTTTGACCCTCTTTAATAAAAAATTTCAGTGCATATAAAATGAACGGCATGTCAAAATGTTCTATAGAATTCTATGTACCACGGGCAATCTAAGAAATACTTAATTAAAAAATATTAATTTGTTCCCAAATATTCCACAAAGAACCGGAAAGGTATTAGGTAATATGTAAATGTAAATGTGTAATAAAAAAATAAAGAACAGAGAAAATATTCAAGTTATTGTAAAATATTATTTTAATAAGGTTTTCTCTGCAGATTTCGGATTTACAAACAAAAATCTCCCAAAAGGTTTTTGAACCAAATTTATTTAAAATATAAAGAAGGCTTAAAAATTTAAGTTATGCATTTTATGCAAATATTTTACTTAAATAGTTCCATTTTCGACATTTTATTGGATATTCTTCTAATGATTTCGTGCTTCATATCCTCATTTCTGTTCTTGCATTGAATAGGTGATTCGATTTTGAGTACGCTTCTTGGTACTTTTCAAACTTGTTTAAAAACTCTAAATCATTGCAGATTGCAGTTACAACGCAACTGATTTTATAACTATATTTTTTAAGAGTATATTTTCAATAACGCGGCTTAAGTTAATTACATATTTTGTCTTAGTTTTAGATGCTAAATCCTATGTCAATTGTTTTCTGCAATTGAGACTACTATTTGATCTCTAAAGCGAATTTCTATGACATATAATTAATGTTCTCAGTATTCAATATTTCAGAAAAACCGTATCTTTAAGTTTCTTATCAAGTTTTTCTAGAGAAGAAGCATTTCTGTCTCGGAATTCGAAAAATTTAAAATCTTGTATTACTTGTTAAGCTGGTAAACCGTACACTGGTGCTATTTTTTTTCTTAAAAACAGTAAATAATTAAAAAAAATTATAAAACCGCTAGTGTACTCAATGGTTAATTGCATTAAACACTAAACTAATTAAAATTAATGATTAATGACTTGTATTAATTAATTATAAGAAATTGCTTATTTTCTGGTGTTTTATTACACTTTTCGAGTTTTGTGGCACATGAAATCGGTAAGTCGCTAAAACCAATAATTTCTTCAAATCAGAGTTGGAATCTGCTGAACGAATTTATGTCACCAACCGACTCTTCCTTATTCATTTCAATCAAAGAGAGGTATATTGCCATTATTTGTCAAATTAAATCACTGATCTAGAGGAGTGATCTTACAAAATGAAACATTGATAAAGTTGTTGATGCTTTATATTACGTTGGTGAATAATCAAGTCCCAACCCATCATGTGAATATTTCACTGGCTTTTTAAAAATTACAGACAAAAAATCACCCACGCAATATTTAGCAACGAAGAATTTAAATTGATTATATCGAATCAAGTTAAGTCGTAATACAATCAATTGATTATTCTATTTTTTCATATAATTTTATGCTCGTATATTAGTGTGATTGAACTAAATTGATTAATTATCGGGCTTATCCTACATACTCGTATTATTATGATTTTGTACTAAAGAACTTCTCAAAGAGTACTATGAATACCCAATTTTTGGTAAATTTTTTTTTACTCTTTAAGAAGAGTATAAGAAATAAACTTTTCCACACCGAAAGAAATAAACTTGTTTAAATTAAGTATTGTTCGCAGTAAATGTATAGTATAATTGTATAATGTAGTCAAACAAAAAAATTTTTAATCCAACTTAGATAAAATGGTTGAACAAACACATTCATTTTAAATAAACGATAACTAAATACTTTATTAGAAAAAAATATGGAATTCTTGTTTGACAATAGAATTGTTCCCTAACTACAAAAATATAAGAAAAAAAAAATTCATTTACTATTAAATAGTTGACTTACTATCGTAATAGTAATATAATTTTACGGTATTTTAAATATTTCATAGTACATAGTACATTTTTTACAATTTCCTCTTGTTCAAACCAATTTTCTTATTTAGTACAAAATAAACAAATCAATTATTTGATTTTATCAAGGTTTTTTTTCAATGCACTAAAAGTGCTAATTTACGTAATTAACATTAATTGAGTTCTTCGCAATTTGTTTACGTAAACTTACCGTGTCTTTAGCGTTCTGTGAATGAAAAAATATGAATATTATGTGTACCACTTATGGAATATAATGTAATATTTCGGCAAGTAGAGTACATCACATCAAATTCGTTTTAACCTACGTCATATACCAAGGCAGATTTTTACGTAATTCAGCAACAAACGGGACAAGAATAAACACGTAGCCAACTGATAACCATCCTATACAAAATCAGTTCTCTCATTAGTTTTCGTTTCAATTTAATTATGTTATTAATACTAAGTCAAATTCCAAAATTATTGTATTTGGTTTTAATGTGTTATTAATTTTTAATTATTTTTATTGCTCTGTACCCTTTCTTTTGAACGTGAATGCTGTTTGAAACTTTCCGAGAAAAGTATACGAGTATGATTTTATGACGAGTATTGTTTTTTTATATTTTATTTTACACTAATATCGTAACAAATAATAATATAGTTTTATTTATGAAATTTGCTTGTCCACAACTCAAACAGTCAAAAATTGGAAATTCGGTTTTTACTACTTCAAAGTTTAATGAAAAAAAGTTTTACATTAAGTGAGATATTGTTTAAAAGAGCTCTTTTTAACTATTTTAAAACCGTGTTCTTAAATTTCTTTGCTACGCTAATTTAAAGATATTTTTACCAAGTGGTAGTTAAAAAGATGTAATGAATAAATTAAGAAATATTATAGTCAGTTTCTAATTTCGCTACATGCTTGAAAATACTTTATATAAATCAGGAGCAATGTGAGGTGCAACATGCTAAACACATATGACATACATAGGCTTATATATGACATATGAGTGAAGCAAATATTATATAAATATAACATACATATTGTAGTTGGTTTCAAAAATATGCAAATTTATTTTATTAAGAGGAAAATTCCGTAATTTAACAATAAAGTTCTACAATAGGTAGGACAGACAGTCATCGCGAAGTTGTATTGCCCAAAATTGTTTTTTATAGATGATGGCTTTAAAAGAAAGAAGTAAAATAAGAAACCGCCTTACACCGAGTTCGCGAAGTTGGAGTGTTAAATTATTAAAAAGAACTTGAACATTATTATCCGTTTGTGAGGTTGAGATAAATTTATGGAACAGATTTTGATAACATTTTTATTATTGTATAACTTTATATTCTATGTTCACTTTTCACGTGTGAATCTGTGGGCAACAACTAGTCTATAGAAAACTTGAAAATTACTAAGCATGTCAACAAACGGTGCGAAGGAAATAAATATTTCTCATTACTCTACTTTTCAACGGATGATTAACACTTTTAGTAGCTTCAAAGCGGAGAAAATAATAAAATTAGCTTACTGTCTGGTTTGCACTCTTTCTCTTCGCTGGTGTTACTCATGAACTCCTTTGAAACTGTCATCTTAGCTCTTTTCTCAACTTGTGTTCCTTCAAAATTTAACAACAAATACTACGACGAAATAACACTTAAACACAAAACGGCAACAGTTTTCCGCTCCCACATTTAAGCAGCAGATTTGACGGTATGACGGATTGACGGTTTGCCGTTTACGCGGTACAACAGATCTTCGTTTGCAGACTGGTCGGTATCTGTGCGGCAGTTTTATAAAATACTTAGAGAGAGTCGTGGCCAACAAGTAGTATGAGTTTCTTCTTCTTCTTCTTCTTTTGTTCACTTTTTTATTCCTCGGCCTAAAGTTAAGCGTTTTTGCTGTTTAATTTGTGCGCCGTAGCAGAAATCTGAAGAAATTTTCAACCAGATATGAAGAGGTGCTAAAGTTAACTACCGGTTGTCTATTGATGTATTGTTCCGCAAATAAAACCTGAAATGAAAAAGAAAATAGATTGTTATTAAAGTTTTAAGGTTATCTTTGATAAAACTAGAGAATAGGGCATATAGAACAACATATTTAGGGGAATTTAAATTGTAATAATTAAAACTAATTAAAATTAATAATAATAGCTTGAAAATTTGTAATTTGTTTTATTTTGTTTTAAGCTTTAGGTAGAATTAGAACACGCTGACTTTATTTAAATGCAAAGAAAAAAAAAATAAATAAATTTCTTTAAGAATTTGACCATTGTGTTAAGAATTTTATTTGAATGCATTACAAAGGAAATATAATTTTCTTGAATATGAAATTGGCCAACTCTTAAAAGATGTATTTTTGGATTAAAAGGGTCATTAAGACAAGTTCTTAATACGTAATAACAACTTTTAATACACATTATGAAAGACCAAGCAACAAAGTTTCTTTTCGTAGGAAGGGATCAAATTTTGTTCAAAGGCATGTAAAAAAGCTCCCGAAGGGAAAATTAAAAGTAAAATGTTCGAAATAAATCTTGTAATTATGACTATAGGTAGGTAATAAAATCCGTTCAAAGGGCGTATACGAATACAAACTTAAATTGTATTCCTTTTCAATCTTTCCAACCTTTTTGTAAGTTAAGTCGTTGCCGTGCCAAATATCAGCAGCATTAGTTCTGGATTTTTTAAAGATGTGAACGTGCCTCGCATGTAGGTCTTGTAAGCAAACATATTTCAAAAAACCAAACAATAGGCGTTTTACGACTTTTTTTCACATTCAAGGAAAGGCCGAATATTTTGACAATTTTCATTTACATTTGTAGATTCTGGAAACAGAGGAATATTTAATTCTATTTTGCCTTAACTGAAGATCTTTCAAAGTTCCTTGCCAATGAAATGAATTTTTCGATTTTAATTTTTAATGGATGTTACGGGTGCTTTAATTAACTATTACGTTTCATGATTGGGACACTCTTATGATTAAAAATATTAGTTTTTAGCTTTTAATTCGTCAATGAATCATTTTATATTGATGGGATCCGAAGAACAACTACAATTTTCTCCAAATAGAGAATTAAAATTTAGTTAAAAAATTAAAATATTCAATCCGAAATCGTTAACACATATCTATGATCTCACTGATTTATTTAAGTGAAAGGTTTGTGTGTAATCTACCCCTTTTTTTGTAAGAATACTACATATAATTTTATGCGATTTTAAATTGATGAACCAATAATAAAAAACTTTTAAAATGTCATGTAATTTTTCCTTTTACCTTAATTTCATAAAATTATCTACTGTTCAGTAATAGTAGTTTTTTTAGTTAATATGCGCTGAAAATCACGCGTGAAAACTATTGCTGCAATATTGGCATAAATTAAAATTCACCTCTTCTTTGCTTAGTTTGGAGCATTTTAATTTTACTCAACTTCATGAGTTTTGAGTGTTTTTGTTTTATATACAACTGCTAATTTATCTAGGAATTTAAGAAGGTTAAATATCTGCCCACGTGCTTGTACAATAGTTATGTGCCTGTCTTCCTATTAGAGATTAAAATAAAGTGATTTATTAATCATAAATTAGAAAAACAAGGAGCGACATTTAATCTAAGCCTTAATCGGGCAATAATCGTATGTTATAAACGACTTTAAAAAATTGCACAATATTCGATACTGATATATCTGCCCAGCCTAGAAAGGAAGAATTACCTTGAAACTACCTTTACAAGAAGATAAGATAGGTGCAAATAATTTTATTGTTACCATTGTATTTTCTCGGGAATTTTTTAAAGTTGTCGCAAGGCATTAATTTTATAGCTCTGCAATTACGTACATTTGAAGTTCGCAGCTCACGTGAACCAATTCATGTAAAGCTTTTTATTTCGAGAAAAGTCACGAGAGTAAGACGTGCAGACGGCTGAAGTTGTGGCGACATAAGTATCTTTGTACCTTATCTTCCGACAAGATCTTTTGATTTGTATATCCTTCTGCTGAGAGCGAAAGCCTGTTTCACATTCAAACTAGACTTTGAAGACGCTTAACGCTTGTTATCTTCACCGTAAAAGAATAAACGGAAAACAACATAGAACATTTTTGTTTGCATATATATTTGGTTTATTTGTACAATAATTTAACTTTTTCCAAAAAAGTATTCATTTCTAGCTTCTTAAATTGAATTAAATTTATTTAAATTGGATTTCTTTCCTCTAAAATCAAGACCTTTTCGTAACAACACAGAGATGATTGTTATCAAGTACTCACACCAATCGTTCAATCGTTGCAGATGTAGAATAAATTTCTTTTTTTTTTAAAGTTATAATCTACTTAGGGTAATGATTTTTACACCATTTCAACTCTTTTATTTATCGAATTGGTTTAATGGCAAAATACTCATATAGGATAATAAAATATCTATATAATTAACTTCTGTGAACCGAATCGTCAACGTACCTTAACTATCTTAACTATATGACCACTTCACTACTCACAAGTTATTGGTTCACGTAGACGGCAGTTCATTCATCATTAATAAGTTGTTCTATGATAAGAAATCTAATTATATGCGAATTAATTGTTTATTTTCCCATGAAGTACACTCATTCTAGGTGGAAGCTACTTGAATCGTCTTTTATTTCATCAATTACTTGATATTAGGATTTATATTGATTAAAACCTTCCTGCACTTAAAAGCATACTGTAAAATACCCTTCAACACATTTATGTAATATTTAAGATAAGAGAAAGAGCACGTCTGTTGAGTGCCTTACCTTTATATTAAAAATGCAAATTTCTTTATTTAATTTTTTTGTTTAATTTATTTTTATTACTTGTTTAGCTGGCTGAATAAACTCAGCTATAAAAACTATATTTTAGGAAGCACATACAGAGCACTTACAATCTTGAAATCTTAACTTGTTAGAAGGTTTTAATCATATTAAAAGAAAAAGAGGATAATAAAAGTCTTACTATACGAAATATGTTTTTAAAAATATTTGTTAATGCAACAATGTGTCGATAATCGCAACAAAACACTTTATAAAGAATTGCTTGTCTGTGAAACGTAATGGTTAGATGAGTAATTTCCTATTTTATAGGCGATAATTATATTTTTGTATATATAAATAACAATAATATTATTTTAACAGCCTTTTGTTTTGCTTGAATTGAAAATCAATAAAAAGTCTGCATGGCAATGGCATTTCATAAATTACTTTACGTAAAAAGGGAAAACCTTTACTAGAAAATGATAAGTAAGAAGCGCACACCGGAGCATGTATTAATGGATGTTTTCCATAAAATTTGAAGGTATCTATAGAAATTGCTCTATTCATTACCACTTGTAATTTTTTAATTTGAATTCTGTTGAAACAGGTCTATAGCTCTGTTCTCATTGTACATATTTATCTTTAAAAAACCCCGATGTTCTTTAGGCACATATTATTTTTATTATTTATATTAATATTTCAAAGAAACAAAATCTTATCTATGTATTTCTTGATATATTCACTGAAATTTGTGCGGTGGTTAAAATAACATTTTGATAACAAATAATTATTAAAACACGTTGATCTGATTACATATAACAAATATGTTTAAAGATCAAATGCTCTATTTTGGAAAAATTGGATTTTTTTGTTTCCGTAACTTAAAATAAATTCCAAGAAAGCATAAATCGTAAAATCACACGATTTTTATATCAATCGTTCACTTCAGTAGAGTCACAATAAAGACAAATTTAACGAGCCATTATTTGGGGGTTTGTATATTTATCTGTTGAATTTAATACTTCATGCTTGATTTTAATCAAAGATTGATATCTAAAGGTTTTAGAGCTTTAGAGAATTAGAAAGAGCTTAAGAGATAATTAACTTCCGTTGTCTATCAATAAATTTTCAGTTTTGTATTTATACTATTGCGAAATTTTGCGGGAAATATCGAATGCTGAACAATATCAGTTTATACCTATAAAATTAAAATAAGTGTGAAAAAAGGTCTTATTTACAAATGCATAATGTCAAAGGTTTTCCAAAGATCCATTTTTCCCTTTTCGTTCTATGATTATTTAATCTCTTAGGAGTGCGTTATGAAAATTTGAATGGAAAATTGTAATATTTAATTAACTAATTTGTTTTTGACACTCACGGTATGGTACTTCAAAAATTGCGTGCTTTTTGAAAGAGGTCATTTTTAAACATAAAACCTAGCACTATTATTTATTTTAATCAGATATTGCAGTAGTTAGAATTTTGCTGATATGTGAAAAAATAATCTTAGAATCGAAGAATTTTGTAAAATTTGAACTATGATGTTTCCAACTAAATTTTATCCAGTTTTTCGTCTTTAAAAAATATGTTATTTGTATGCCTAAACATCAATAATTAAGTGAACACAATTACAAGATTATATGCTTATTTTACCATTTTTGGGTATTTGCTCCCTGGAAATTTTTAATGCTATCCTCATCTTTTTTTACCTGCAAACAAAATTTGCGAGGAAACAATTCTGAAGCAACTGAATTTCATACTAAATTTACAGAATGGAATATTCAAAGTTACCAATATAATAAATGTTACTTTTTCACAATTTATATTGATTTTCATTAATGCAATACTAAAAATATGTACGAATATTCTAACTTTATTCCCTCAAGCGATTTCTAATTCTGTATTTTTATACGAATAATTATGTACTGAAATTGATAATTCATTGTCCGCTTGTATCTAGAGGAAGTAAATTGCAACCAACAACGCTTTCGATACCTGGAAATTAATGTTCAAGCAAGAGGCAAGAACTTCGAAAATTTAATTATTTTTATTGAAGTTAGTGTTAAATTATTAAATTATTAATTACAAATTTCATAACTTTCTAACATCAAGTAAAGTTAGGTCTCGCTTTATGAAGATCTTTTTTGTGTGACTTAAAGTTATGCGGTTTATTTTTCATCTGAGTTGTGGTTCCCCCTTTGAATATACAAATGTAAATTAAAGTTAATAAAAAGAAAAAAAACACACAATGAGCAAAGACCAAAGTTTGTGTATATCTGTGTGAGGACTGTTATGAGAGTGATTTGGCACGAATTCTCAAACGGTACGGACCATTATCAGAAAACGACAACAATTTTTACTAAAAATGTAACAATAACTTTTAAATAAAACCAAATGCATACAAATCGAAAACAAATTTATTTT
Source organism: Proctacanthus coquilletti (assembly GCA_001932985.1). Taxonomy (NCBI): domain Eukaryota; kingdom Metazoa; phylum Arthropoda; class Insecta; order Diptera; family Asilidae; genus Proctacanthus; species Proctacanthus coquilletti. Next base: position 91,486 of record MNCL01000181.1, on the reverse strand, counting down.
AAGTTTCAAAATTTCAACGATTTGCTTTGGTTCCATGTGATTCGGAAAATTACAGACCATATGTCGAAATTTCATTAAATCTTTTTTATGAGATTTTTATGTGCAATTTTCTGTGAAACGATTTTACCGCACAAAACCAACCTGATTATACTTCACAGTTTAGAAATAAAACTTATTGTTATTAGATTTTACGTCGTCGGAAAAAGCAAAATTTCCCAATAGTATAAAAATCAATTGAACGATAAGATATCTGACACAGGTAGAATTTGCCAAGAAAATCAATTAATCAAGTTTTAAATTATTTTATTAGTTAATTGAACTCATAAAGTGGAATAAAGCCAACATTTTATTTTAAAGTTGTTTATGCTAAAGGTAAGTTAAGATAAGCATATTCCAATTTTCGTCACATAACATCTTGGGAAAACAATACCTCGAACAAATAACTCATAAATTTCAACGGTTATAAACAGAAAAGTGCAGAAAAATTATTTAGCTTTTGTAGGAATTTAATTTCCGCCTTTGACGAAAACAAAAAGCGATCTAAACCAGAACACTTGCTTTGCTTCGACCAGCACAATTTAAAAGTCACCATGGTATTGTCGGTATTTAGCCGACCATGAAGCTCAGATCACAGGGAGCTAAAAATTGAAAAAAGATCGTCTGATTCGAATTGACGCAATATTGCAAACATTTAAAACTTGAATTGATTACTGCTCAAAGCGAAGAAAAGTGTTTTATTTTGGAATATCTGCAATATAATAGCAAACATTCACGCGAGCAAAATAAGTACAATTATCCACTCCCTAAGTGCAAAAAAACCGCAAAGTGGTCGCTATGCTGAAGATGACCTAATTGCTCATCGTAATTCAATCAAAGATAACATGTAAAACACCTGTAAATTCTCTTTTGGTACAGGTAGAACCGAGTAGTATTTTTAAATTTAAATAAGATTCACAATTCACTTACGAAGGATACTCAATATTAGATTAAAGACATTTTAGGAGTCCGCCAAGACACACTTTGTAGAAAGGAAATCATGTTTGTTCACACTGTCACAGTTACTGGAACACTGCCAGATTTCAGGTGTACCGTAGTAGGACTATTAATTCTTCGCAGGTGAAATATGCACACGCGAGTCGGAAACGCGATTCCTTCTGATTTGAGTGCAGCTATGGAACTGCTCTGAACGATTGAACACGAGTTCAGACTTCAGACGTTGCTTACCGACGGCTGATGTATTTTAGCCGCAAGGTAATGATTTTATATAGACGCAAGCGGCTTCTACGTTTACTTAAAGCTTCGCCGCTCGGACGTCTATATGCTCTTCTCAGCTTCAAGTGGTTATTTCATCAGCGGTTAACTCGCCTAAAAGTTTGCGCGATAAGAACACCAAAACAATTCGTCAATTCTGCCAATGGTTCAGATGCCGCCGCTGAGGGCGGGGGTACGCAGGTTTGATGCCCTCGAGTTCGGAGCAGACTTATCAGCCTACTCTCCGAAAATACAGGCAGAGGTAAATAACGATCTGTATTGTGATCAAAAGCTGTTTTTTTAGGTTTTATTCTATACCTGAAATAATTTTTTGGTATTCTCCAGAATGCAGGTATATTCGTATTCGCATCACAGCAGCCAGTGACCTACAGTTTTGTTCACTTTTTGATTTTGTGAAATAACCTCGAAAAATTGGGGGTTCTTTGTTTATTCGACATACGCTGTTCTGGGAATATAAAACAAGTTTACTCCTATATTTAATAAGATGGCAATATCTATTATATATTTTTATTTTCAATGTTGGGAAGTATTGTAATCATTTGAAAGTTCCTACTCGCAATTTGCACTTTGAATGCATACGTATCCATAAAGGACCGTTGACCCTTAAAAATCACCCCATGCAAATTGTTCCTCTGATATTATTAAAAAGCCGAATCACTGGTAGAGCTGATTTTCTCAGTAATCATTTATGGCGTCAGTAGAGACACCGTAATCATGAAACAATTCACCTTACATTTAGTTCGTGTAATATATTTAATTTCATTTATATGTCTTCATTGAATTAATAAAATAAAATTTAATTAGTGGGATGACATTTCACCTATAACACTACTAACGTGATTTTTTTAGATGAGACCTCCCAAGGGTTTAAAGCATGTTGGTGCAAATTAAGCATATATAATGTTACCAAAAATAATTAGTTGTTTTTGGAAGGAAAGGACAAAATTATGATTTATGTTTTTATTATTAATTGTAATGTAAAAATACAAATAAAGTAAGGTATGGAAGCTAGAAAAGGTCTATTCTTTAATTAAGAATGGCTAGTGACGAGGGAGGGGACTTATAGAATGCAAAAATTCACCAAAATATGCAATGAAACACACGAATATTTTTCATTATTTGCTTACAAATTGAAATCATTTACTTCATATCGATGCCCTGTCTTTTGGAGTACTTATTTATTTAAGTAAGTGTGTTTCATATTTCTCAAAGTTTGAACAAGACTGTAATATTGGCACTAGTTTCGCCGAAGTCAAATCAAACCAACCCAAATCAAACTAAGGCGAAATCAACCCCAGATTAAAAGAATTGATAAGAATTAAGCTCGAACATAATTGAATTGGTGTACTTACAAATGGAGTCAAGCAAATCACATCACAAATAGTCAAATAGTGAGTAAAACTGAATCGCGTACACCAGTCCAGATTAGCAGATTATAACCAATCATGGCGAATTCGAATCGATTCGATTGAATTGAATCGATTTCTCTGAGCTAATTTAAGTCTAGTAGAGTTGAGCAGGGTCGAATCAAGTCAAGTGCTGTCTTTAAGTTGCTTATAAAACATAACTTAAATAAAACTTCTCGGAAATTTTATAAAAAATTTAATCAAAACATATCATTTTTTAGTAAGAAATTGTTTTTGAAGGCATTGATGGATAAATCAATTAAAATCAATTAAATTTATTGTGTTAAAAGCATTATGGTTTAAATCTTTCTTGTTACTGGCAAATAGTGACCATTTTAATACTTTAAAGACATTTGCACGCATCGCTTGAATGTTTCAGGAGTGTAGGCGGAAGAAATTTTGCTAGACCAAATATGCTCATTTTTCTTTTCATTTTTTTTCATTTTCTTACAAACATTTATAAGCATTATAACATGTTAACCATATTTTCCACGAAAGCTATAGCTCACTAAAGGTTTCCATTTTGCGAATTCGTAATTTATAGAACTCGTAGCCAAATTATTTATTAACTTGTTGATATCAAAATCTGTTGGCCTGTGTAATTACTATAATAAAAAAAAATGCATTACCACACCAAATATTGTAAATATTGGTATTTTGATTTAGTATGAAAAGCTTTAAAATATTATCTAATTTAAAAAGACATTAGTAATATGCACATAGACTGTGTTATATCACACTAACTACGATCACTGCAGACGTGATGTACGCCGATAGGCGCTCGTCAATTAAAGTCACGTATACGTGACTGTATCCATTTGGTGTTAATATTAAAACTTTTAACCGAACTAGAGTTTTGTTTTATTGTTCATTTCTTAATGCGATAAAAAGAAAAAAACAATATGTATCATTAGTATTATTTATGTTATATATGATTTAAATAGTCAAAACTTTCATGGATCCTATGAACTTGCCAGTAACAGTCATAGTTGAAAAACACGCTAAGGTCTCTGAACGAAATAGAAACTAATTGGCTTTTTAAATTTCAGGAAATGATCAAAAATTTATCTGCCAAATTTTGTGCTACTGACGCGGACGATGGACGAAATTAAACTATTCCATATTTGTCAAGCCATCGTTCCAACCGGTTTACCTCATTTCATGGGAAAACAGAGACGCAAAAATAATCTGTTTTTTTAATTTCAGTAGATTAACATTTAACTTTTCAATTATTACCTAGGCCATTTTCTATTAATTACTAACAAAAACTCTGAGAAATTATGGGACTACGCGACAGAGAATGAATTTTTTACATGATTTTAATTTTTCCTTTTTATAAAATTTGAAGCAGAAGATAAGAGGAGAGTAAAATAAAGTGAACTAAAAAATCTTAATAGTCATAATTTGATAGAGAATAGCTAAATATAATAAAACTTTCATAAGTTGCTGAAGCAAAACTAAATATTTTAATAAGTAGTACTTTAAAGAAATACCAGATAAAAAATTTAACGAGCTTTTTACCAGACTAATTTTTTTGGGGCAAATTATTTACTTTTTTAAAAGCGGTTTTTCAACTTGAAAATGTATGCTTATGTTTCTGCTAAAAAATGAACTCATTGTAGAATCGTTCTGTAAATATACATGTTGTAAGTTTTATTACGTTCCTAATCAATAATCGCATGGCCCACAAGAATATGTACTAACTTGATAAGTTGCCTTCTTTTAGATTCTTGCTTACATTACGTTACTTATATGTGCGAAATAAGTCGCTTTTTCATGCGTCGTCATGTCGTATATTTTGTACCATATGCCATTTGTCCTGTACCAAATTTCATAAGCACATATTTGGATAACAACTATTCTACGTGCTAAGTCGAGATGCAGGTGGGATTTTGTCAAAGTACATATTGATCGTCTTAATAGCTCAGACGCCATTAAGAAACAAAAATATAAAGTCTTTCATTTGTTTAGGTATAATTAGGTATGAGAAACCTTCTGACTGAAGTGAAAATGATGTTGACACAGTTTTTGAGTTTATTCGGAAAGTAGTGCTTGCAAAAGCAAGTCTTAGTGAACCAATTTTATTCTATTAATATCATTTCTGAGAGTTGTTATTTTATCAATAAAAATAAACAAAACAAAAAACTATTTAAAATATTAATTTATTTATATGAAAAATTCTTCTATTTTAAACAAACAAATGATAGAATATTTGTCAATTTTAATGTTTCAACGTTTAGCGGATGATCTACAGTGGTACAAGCACTTGTATGTGTTTGTAGTTTTAAGGTAAAGAAGTAAATGTTAGTAATTACTATATACACTGAAAAATACTAATGATATGTATTAATGGAAATGAGTTTCTGATACAACGATCTGTCGTACTTAAAAAAAAATCAAAAGAAAAGAAAAATTAAAAAATCCGAGATCGACATTGTTGCGATTAAAATAATGTGGTTATAACTTGAATAAAGAATTGCGTGCTGATTGGAGTAATTATTTTCGCACAATGAGGAAAATGATACAAATCAAAAGCTGTCGTTTGTCTTTCCTCGTAAAAAACAATATATAAATTTTTTTCTCAATCTTAATTATTTTTCTCAATCTTTTGGAATTAGACAATTTTTGGTAGACCTATGAATTTACAATATTTTCATTTCTCTTATTCAAATTTTTGGCTGGAGAAAAATATCTTTTGATGGTATTTTTAAATGAACTGCAACCAAAATTGAATCCAATGTCACCTCTAGTATGTTATAGATGTTTAAAGCTTTACATCATGTATATATGGCTTCAGTGGACTATCTACACTTCTAAGGAAGAAATAAGGCGAATTTTTTCTTCGAAAATACTCAAATTTCAGATGTATGTATTTGATGTAATAATTGGAACACATGTTACAATGAGGTCACCTTAACACGGTACGCACATTTTGATTACTATGAGAATTTTTATGTAAATAATTCATAATTTCAGGTTTAACTAAAGTTATCGCAGGTTAATACAATGGAGCCATTCGGTATGTGAATACAAAACGTCTTTATTTTACACGTGTAAAACACGTTTGGCGTAAAAATAAAACGATCGTCCGAATCTACAAAAACTGAAAAGAGTGAACAATAGCGAAAGATGCGTGATAATATCGGTAGATACAACTTCTCGAGAAGAAGAATTAACTCCATTCTTTCATTTATTAAATATCTCCGTTTTTCCCTTTTAATTTCTTCAAAAAACATACCTTTTTAACGCTTAATTCATTTTGACTTATTCTTTTTTTGTTCTTAGTGCAAAGAATTATCAGAATTATCAGAAATAACTACAGATGTTTACTTAGTCCAGGAAAATCACTGTGAGAATAGATATACTAGTTTTTATATTTGTAGCTTTCTATAGTATGTGCTTTGGGGATTTACATAATCCTGAAAACGTAAATAAACACTTATTGAATATATTATAAAAAATTAACATTATTCTTTGATTCTCTAAGTGTCGAAAAGAAAACCAATAACAATGTCTTTACCAAAATATGATATACCTATTTTTGTGCTTGTTTAATTCAGTTAAACAAATTCTTCTGAAGCAAGGTAGCAGTTATGATCTGTCGAGTTAAATTTTTCAAATAACCCACAACATATTACAATCTAATATACTACATATGTGCATACTACTGTACAATAAACTATTTTACTTAAATTGGACTTTGAAAGTTTAAAACAAAAAAACGGTATCTAAAAATATTGAAAATTGTTAACTTATCATGCAAGCAGTATTAAAAATCTAACTTTGCAAATGTGTTTAAAGTTTTCAACATGAAAATTGTTTAAATAATTTTAATTTCTATTAAATGTAATCTTTCGTTCAATTATATCATTAGTTCATCTTGAATCCTAGCGTTTTTTTATTGTTTTTTTGTAATAGGTGAATTATTCGAGCTTCCTTTAATTAATTATTTATAGGGTTTTCAGTCTATTAAGTTCCTTAGTTCTTAAATAATTCGCTTTTAAAATATGCACGCATTAACGAAAAACATATATTATATAATACTGTAAATTCAATAAAAAATGTAAAATATGTTGCTACATATCAGAATTTATATATTTAAATTAATGCAATAATAAAAATAAAACATGAGTAAATATTTTTGTAAAATAACCTTTAATCCAAACGCACTAAAAAAAAAAATTATTTTAAGGTGGATGATTGCCTTGAAAGATGTCCCTCTTAATAAGAAAAAGTTCATTGTGCGCTTATTATTTTATTTTTTTCTTTCACAATTAGTTGAATTCTACATATGTACCTTCATTTACCTTTACAAAAAATTGGGGACACGCTTTTTCTTTTTAGTGAAATCGATGTCAAGTGCATCATTGTCATAATGAACCTTCGTAATAGTAAATTTCTCGATTAGCCGTTTCTACAAAGTAAGAACCACCACCATTTCCTGTCTCCTGTAAAATTCACGTGGAAAAATCTGGAAGCAGCCGAAATTTGATATACGCGATTTGTTCATATACGAATGAAGGTCGAGCAATTTTACTTATAGCAAATATTTATTTCTTTATTTATGCCAGATTATATATTACGCCCTGTAGAAATGAGAAATACTCATCTGTGCATAGGTCTGAATAGAGTTCACTATTCCACAAAAACATATTCCATAGAATAAGGAATCGACCTTAGTCATTTACATATTAAAAACAATAGTTCAAAAGAAAAATAACAATAATAATACGTATATCATATGGAAGTTTCTTGTGTGTCCCTTTCAGAGTTAAATAGTTTTGGCGAGTGTATCCCGCATGGGCCCCTTACTGGACGTGTATAGACGTCTATAGCACCGAAAGGGTTAAACTAACAGTTAACATGCTAAAATATTTTCTTGCAATATAACTGGAATTCTCACAGGTAATGCTTTTATTGATTTTAAGTCAGTCATCAGTCATGATAGTAGTATAGTGACGAATTAATAATAAAGTGGATACTTATACTCAGAGGTGGTTGCAAATCTTCGAATTCAATTATTTTCTTAATTAGTCATTTCTGAACAGATATGAATGGATTGATCGTGTTTCCATATGCGCCACCCCAGACAATAACACCATAATTTACAATACTATCAAACAATGCATGCAGATTACTTTTAAGGCCTTAGATTTGAGTATTTTACGTAATGTATAAAATATAAAAATGAAGTACTTAATCTTTATCAGCAATTCTTTCTTGATAGATTCATCTCATGAAGCAGCCAAAATAAAAACCTAAGTATTTCCAAATTTCAACCCTTTTTACTCCTTTATCAAAAAGGTCATAAATGTTGTTTTGTCTATATTTAAAGATAATTGATTAGTTCTTAACCATGCATTCAGACTATTCAGCCAGTTAAACAATTTTAACTGCCCTTCAATATAATTTCTGTATGAGCACAGAACAGCTGTCTCATCAGCATACGAAGCACGACCGTTTTTCGGTAGCAAGTTAACAATTTTAACATTTACAATATTACTATAGTATTTTTTTATATTTTACTGTTTGAATCCTGTTGCATAAATAAGCTTTGATTAGATCTAGGGCAATACTTCTCATGCCATAAGTGTCTAGTTTAGAGAGTCGGCAGATGCCTTTTTACAGACTTGAAAATTGGTATTATTTCTGCAGACATAAATTGAAAACATGTTCTATTTGTTTACTATTAGTATGTAACTTCTTTAATCGCACGCTTAATCTGATTGAGTTTAGGATGATTAATTGCTACAAGGGACAGGGACATCATTTCGCTGTTTTTAACTCCTGACTTATGTAAAATACACACTGTTCTTTGTTCTTGTTTACCAACAAACACATATTCTGTCGTTTAATATTACACTGTTTATATGTAAACACTGCTTTATGTAAATATTGAAGTTTTTCAATCATTTTTCCTATAATCCATACTTACGTAGGCATATCCGGGGCAATTATAATTTGCTTTCGAAACTTAAAACGGTGTGGGCAAAAGTGGTTAAGTCGCCGTTATTTGTTGCCACTATGTCAAATCCATATGTTTACTCCTGATAACAACATTACTAATGTTTTTGTTATGGTTTTATTTTTATTTATATAATTAAATAATAATAATAAGCAATATTGATTATTGGTTGTATCAAAGCTGCAAGTGTTTGGTGTCCTGAATTTTTACGTTCATTAAAAGTGTCCATCATTTTAACTAATAAACCCGAAATCTGAGTTCCAAAATTGATATCCCTAAATATCATGCGTTCCCATAGATACAACGTGCGTGCGATTAGTTCATCAATATAACAGATTTGCCACCTGATAAACAAACAAAATCTATTTTTGGTGACAAATCTAAATTGATTGCTTCAAATTATTTCTAATTTAATTCCTCTTGTTAGCACCGGCTAACTTATCTTTGTTAATTTCTACTGCAATAACTTTTGAAAATTTGAGCAACTTGGAATCTTTAGTAGAAAAATTGGTAAATTCTAATGTTAGGAATCAGCAGACACGTTACAATGGGCGAAAATGAAGCCAGGAGTTTCTTTTTTATGATAGCAAGGAATACTGCATTTCTGGAGAAGATTATGATGTCTCATATAATGCCTACCTTTAAATTTAAAAAAAATGTGTAAAAATGTATAGTAATTTGCATTTTTAAAAAAGCTGAGAACATTTTTGTTTGTTCTGCATGTTGCTTCCACTCAGAATTGTACATGGTCTGACGAATTTACAAATTTTCAGACGTTTTACTTAATATATGGAAAGATGGAAAATTCTGAAAATCACTCATTGTATTATATTTTACGGCGCCTTCGATTTGACAGATAGATATGTTAGAAGGATAGAAAGGTAGAAGGATAGAAGATAGAAAGAGACAAGGATAATTAAAGTGTAATTCAGATTTTCTAAAATTAAAAAGTGGATCAGGAGATGAAAATCTGAAACGCTAAATCCAAAAGGGTAATAAAAATTCCCAGTATGTATACGTCACCGAAGGTCAAAAATGAAACTTAACCCGAAGTATGAAAAATATGACCTAGCGACACTTTAAAGGAGAGCACAAAATGACAAGGATGAAAATAGTCGAAAACTGTATACGGTTGACTGTTAGAGCCTTCAAGCGTCCCAAAGCTCTTGCTTCAATAAGTGCTGCTGGTTCAACAGAGAAGGGAAGTATAAAGAGTACGAATATTGCTAGCAATCAAATATCTCAACTACGAACGTTTGGGGTGTTTATTACCAAAAGTTTAACCAGATATTACCGACCCATTCTCCAATATGGTGTAGTCCGGTGCAAGCAGCAGCCAATAAAGATTAAGGAATCCAATCGCGAAGAACAACATATATGTAGCACCCTCCAGCCGTTACATTCAAATATCAAAACACTACAAAATTTAGGAGTATGAAGTATAAGCAAACAGGTATTTATACTTGGCTACAATGTGTTAGCTAAAAGTACGGCATATTATTGAATAAAAGTAAAGCAGATTCTAAACTTTTTAATAATTGCCAAGGATTTTTTATTAAGGTTCCTTGCTTTCATCTACCGAAATTCGCTGATCGCACCGACCATTTTTACCTACAGTTTTTACACCGTCTCTGAATAAAATTCTTATGTACATCGATTTAACTTTTATAACGATAAATTTTCCTCCTTAAGGAGTGTCGCTACTTCATATTATTCATATTGCGCCCCTTTAACCCTTTCACCTCCAGCGTGGGTGACACTACTAATTTACTCTAAAATTCGCATATCACGCTGAAGGTAACGCACTTTTGATATAAACAGTATTTAATATTGTCTTGTCTTCATAAAATATAAGATACATTATTAACTAGGCGTGCCCGTGACTTCGTACGCGTGGACTTCACATTTTATATAAAAAGGAATCAATGTGATCTCAGACATGTCAAAAACAAAAATTAGAGAATATTGTAGTTGTTAAATAATAGAGTAAAATGCAATGTCTTCTGACAAAAAAAGGTTAGTGTTCCGAGTAGCTCTCTGCGTCAACTTTTATTTGGCGTCGGAAAAGAAGGGGTCGAAGTTTCGAACTTCGCGAACCGAGATAGATGAGGTATCAAAGAGCACCTTCTGCAAATTGGATATCAAAATTAGAGCCAAAAAGCTTATAACGACTTTTATTTTAAAAAAAAAAAACACATTTTCTGTTTGCTAATTAAAAAAGGCACTTCGAAAATTTTCCAATTGCCTTCGAGCTCCCATGAAATTCGTTACATTATCGCAATATAAGTGACGATACAGATTTCTACGTCCGAGGAACCTTTTCTGAGCTGCTAAAAACTACTCAGTAGGCAAGTCTGATACGACTTCGATATGGATTAACTTAGCGACTATAGCGGCATACGATTTATAAGGTCTCTTTTTACGCATCTAATGAGTTGTTTTGATAGGTCCGCAAAAATTTATACCGGTATACGTAAAAGGCGTACCTGAAGGCGCCGAAGCGTTCTTTTTCTTCGAACAATAGATTGGCTCTGTACCTACCTGGAGTTGTTGGGGAAGTTAAAAAAGCAGACATGCCGTTAGATATCTGGAATTATGACTAAAATCGTTCAGAATGCAAACGAAGAAATAGTACGGCAACTAGCAACTTTTGAAAATATTCAAGTTTATCATAATATCTGATTTAATAGAAATAAATACACCTTTTAGACTGCTTTATGAAGCCGGTCACAAAAAACAATCAAAAGTAGATATTGGGGCGAATAATTTAGCATGAATATTTTCAACGCTACAATGACATTAAGAAAATTTTCATTTCTGTTAAAACGTTTGCGCTTTGATAACAAGATTACTTGTACAGCACGTCGTCACAAAGACGGATTTGCTTCTATAAGAGAAGTGCGGAATCCATTTATTTTTAATTGTAAAAGATATTATACAAGTTAACACCGGCCAAGTTAAAACATAAAAACGGAAATTTTCCCAACACTTTCCCATACGCGCCGCCTAAAATGCTGACACCATGTCTACGCCGCCGACAGGTAACCCACGATCAGCCAGTCAGGTCAACGTGAACATAGCATTAGGTCAACGTGATTAGGCTAAGTAATAAATAGAGTAACATTTGTAATTTATGCTAAGTTGGTAAGATCAGAGCAGTGGCCTGATCGCAAAAATAAAAATTTGTTTTTTTTTATCAAGAGAACTCTGGTAAAATTAACTTACACCACACGAAATTTGCATTATTGATGAACATATGGCATGATTAAGAGGAAATGTATTTTGAAAATGTATTCACCGAATATGTCGTTAGGTTTATAATGATGAATAATTCAAAAACATTATATATGAACGATGTTATGCCTTATATTGGTAAAGTTAGTAATAGAACTTATAACGAGCCTGTTGCTAACTATTTTGTTAGGTAATTAATACAATACTGATCGTGCCGTTGTCATGGATAATTGGTTTACATCTATACACTTTTTCTATTTAAAAAATAACGAATATAACTTGAGTGCAATTGAGACAATAAAAAAAAGCTGAAATTCCTGCTGATTTTGTAAAAAAAGCAGCTGATGGACAACGAAATTTGCATAAAACAAAATTGCCTTTCATGGGCTATTCGTAGTATTTAGAATCACAAAAACAAATTTTAATTACACTCTATAATAATCATAAGGGCGGAACCTATGATTTCGATCAAAATACAAAATTATATACAGTAGCACGCCATACTAGAAGATGGCCATTGAAGGTTTTTTATGACCTTTTAGATGTGACAAATGTAAATGCAAATATTTGTATAATTTAAACAAATTAGATTGCGAGTTTAATCGATTAGATTTTATGACACAATTGTGATTTGAATTAATAAAAGCACATTTATTAATCAGATATATGCTGCCTACCCTCAGAAGAAATTTGAGACAAGTGATAGCTGAATTGTTAAATTTAGTAAAATCGCTTGCTTCCTACACTGAAATGTTATCAATTCCTAAGAGTAAGATGTAAATATTGTGACTACTCACTAGCAGTTAAAACTGCAATGATGTGTCCGAAGAGGGAAAAACCTATGTTCGGAAAGATATCCGCAATGCAGTAAATGTTGTCGTAGATAAGGTTCTGTTTGAAATTCATTTTTTTTTTCTGTATTTTTGGTAATTTTTGATAGAAAAAAAGATAAAATTTTTTTACAAGATCTTGTTTTATACTTTTTGAAACGTATCAGAAGACCAAGTTTACTGCGTTATACTCAATTTAAACTTTCAAAACCTTTTTTTATTATTTTTTACTCCATTGGAAATGGAAATATTAAATTTTAAAAATGATCGAAAAACACGTTTTTTCGGTATATTACCATCATTTTCACATATTAAAGTTAATTTACTCCACATTACTAAATACTCATTTGAAAGAAAATCACACGAACTTTACTTAAAAAAAAAACTTTGTAGTTCAATTAGACACGGAGATATTTTAAGAAAAGTCGCATGAGGACAAATTATGCCCTCATTTCTTGTAACGATTACTAAGAAAGCTAGTTTAACGGTTAAGGGTTAAGTTGGTGAAAAACGGCGACGACAAATCCTTGTTTAATTAACCCTTCGTGAAATAGATTCAAACAATTCCCTCGAAGAAAAATGTGTATTCGATTACTTCTGTGGCAATAAATTGGTTTGTTTGATGGCAATCAATGATAAAACAAACGAAGTGCTGGCGTGGGTGCGAGAGTAAACCATGCGGCCGACGACTAAGTAAATTCGCACCTAAAAATTCCAACAATTCCCTGCTAGGGCGCCAAAATGAAAGATCAGGAGCTTTTGATCTTTATCGACTATGAAAAATACTACGTTGCTCGATTGGAGGTCTTTATTGCTCGACGACTCCACCGAGAAGAAAATTTACCGGAAAACCAACTTATAATTTCATTTTTTGCGACTAGACGGAAATAAAACGGATATTGTTTACCATTATTATAGCAATTATGTAGCAATTATGACCAGTAATTTCAAACGCTGTAGTTCAAATTCAAACAAATTCGATCATTACGTTATACAAGAAAAATTATTTTAATTTACTTCTGTTTCAAGATTAACTAATTATAAAAGCAGTCTACGTAAACACTACTTGATAAATCTCATTTTACGATTACGAACCGATTTTAATCATTTAACTGATATAAATTCGAGTAAGTTTTAAACAAGTCTTCAAATACTCATCACTCTGAGCAAGTAACATGATTCAATATATGAAACATAGGCGGAATAATAAAACGGAAGTCGTGATAAGAATATTAAATTCTGTTATAAGCAATTTGATGCTATTTACCTTTAGCACAAAGATATTGGGAATCGTCATAAAGCTAATAACGTGTTACCTGAAAAAGCTTAGAGCAGAACTAAGGTAATGGATGTCTCACCAGGTGACCCATTAAATCCGTGATCGGTGACAAACGCAAAAAAATGAAGGTCAAAGTTAAATTTGGAATAGGAGCGCGGATGGAAATGAACGTAATCAAAAGCTGCTAAATCTACTTGTTTAAAAGCTGTCTGCACTAAAAACCAATAACAATGATTTTAAACGAAGGAGGAAGCAAATTAAACGTCCTCGTGTTATTCCGATATCAAAAAGAAATGGAACTTTACTTTTAATTCCAAGTTGTACGGGTTTATCTACCTTAGGAGCTCTAACAGTTTGGGTAACAGGGATTGCAAGGGCAGTAATTGATAGAAGTAAGGTCAGACGAAAGTTAACTTGAGAGAATGCCCGACACAATATGACATACTGTAAGAAGAATTTTCAATAAAAATCTCAATTTAGATCAGATAAAGATGTCGTTCACATGAACGTTAACTGAAATTTTATCTATGCTAAAAACGGTATACTTTCTGAATTAAGCTCTTAAAAACTACTATATTTCAACAATTTCAATACAACTGGCTCATTTTTATGATGAAGTCAGCGTAAAATTTTATCGTGAATTCCAAATGTAAAAAGCAGTTTTATCTATTACGTAAGATTTTTGAAAAGAAAACAGCGTGGAATCTCGCTTTTTTCTATGCTTCTAATATAAATAAAATCTCATAGAAACTTGATTCAAGTTTAAAATTTATCTTATAGCAGACAATACAGTTCACTTACTAGAAAAGCACATATTTCCCTTAAAAAGCAAGTAGTTATGTTTTCACATTTATATATGTAAGTTTAAATAGAATCAAGTTTTAAACATTAAGTTTTTACATTTGAAACCTACGAAGGTGGTCCAAAAAGTAGACAACAGTATTTGGAAAATAGTTTATTCTGAATCTACCTTTGCGTTTTCCTTTTCAAAATAGCCCTCTGGTGTTCAGAGTACTTTTGCCACTTAACCCCCTTTCGAACACGAAATCCAAATCATCATTTCATCTCCACAGCTTACGCACGGAACGAGATCTAAGCCGCGACATTTTCTTTTCTATCCAGTTCATCCAAATATTCATCGACACCGACTGATTGCACCTATTTGCGTACAAATGTACAGTAGGTAGACAAAATATATCTTTATATACACGTATACACAATTGTTGAACTTTAAATTACCATACCGGGCAAAAACTCGGCGTGATGGAACATTTTCGTTTGCCATTCCGAAATCCACAAGAAAAATCATATTGAAATCATCGAACACTTATACTCTTATACAAAAAGTTCAACAACCTTAGTATTCTATGAAGAACTCGGTAGGGCAGTTGGAAAATAACGCGGTTATCGGTTTCATGAAGGTAAATACTAAAAATACTGCAAGTGAATCTCTCAATTTTTTTCGCATATTTCGAGCTATAACTTTAAGATCAATTCATTTAAAATTTAATAAAAGAAATATTTTCAGATCCTTTAAAGTACCACTTCTAAACGATACCCCACACGACCCAAGAAAAAAATATTTCATAATTTTAGACTCCCGGAATATCTGCACGTCATCAAGATCCAACACTATGCCATATTTCAAGTTTCTTCGCCACACCGTTTCCAAGAAGAACGGCTGTGACAGATGGACAGACGCGAGATCTTATAAGGATTCTTTCGTTTTGAGGTACAGAACCCTAATATTGCGAATGTTCAATTACATTTTTCATTTAATTTGAGTATTCAGTTTTTCGTCCGTTCAGAAAAATCAAACCATACATTATTTGTTGAAATAATATTCGTACTTGTTATACCCAAACTGTAATTTAAAAAAAATTCGAATATCTTAGTTCTATTTATCGATATCAATGAAACTCAAAATGGGTTAGGGTGGGAAATTAATTCTGATGCAGTTGCTCGTCGCTTAATGGGGCAACAAAAGTTTCAGATCGTGAAGGCATGGGATTAAACAGTAATTTCCAAAGTCGTCATAAGCCAATATAGACATGTGGCATTCCAAAGAAAAAGAAAATTTGGGCAGTCCAAACTTTTTATGGAACATCAAATTTAGGGAGAATTTTTGGAGAACAATTCCAAAATTATAATAAATTTCGAATAAAAAATCAATTTTTCAAATCACACCCAGTTTGAGCCATTTGTTGAACTTTCAGGGACTCTTCCCCCTAGGAGGGAGGGGAGCAAATTTCATCCTAATCGGCGTCTTCCCTTGTAAGTTTATAGCATTTATATTGAGTGTCACAAAGTATACACAATTCACAATGAACAATAAGAAGAAGCGAGTTCCATGCAGTAATGAAACATTTTTATTTGAAAGAGTAGAAGTTTACTGAAACTCTGCACCTGTGCGAAAGATCGCTTTTTGGATTATGTAATTAATTCAAACGAGGACGGACATCGACGTAAGTCATGGAAGTTCGACGTAAGTCATGGAAGTTCGACGAATAAAGGCGCGCAAAATAGTTCAGATCGTGGGGATTTCAGTTGGTGGGGTACACAAAAAGTTTGGTGGCGATTGATGACTTGAACAAGTCATGGATTTACGACCACATATCTGAGTTTAAAGAGCAGTCGGGGTAGTAGACAACGACTAATGAAATAGGAGGTGATTGCCACTTCTTTTTTTGAGATTTCGAATCCATTTTTTAAGACCTTTTACTTTTATATATTCGCATTCTTTTAAATGTGTTTCTGTGTTTTTAATTTGGTTTGACAATGCAATGCAATACCATCTTCTTTTTGCATCTTTTTTCCTGTATTTCATGTGCGTTTCGTTTATATCTTAAAATAAATAAATCTTTCTGGAATACGCAACTTCAAAATCTTTATTCCTATCTTTTATCATTAAATATGTCATAAGTATTCTCTAAGTATATTGAATACATTGAATAATCTTAGAAAATATCAGAACTAACTTATGTACGGTTCTTTACACCTCATACGTACACGATTCTTTAACACATTTTATAATTTCTTAAATAAAACTACTCAAAAAATGTTACAGATATGATTTACATTTTTCTAAACCAAATAAGATTAAAAGACTTGACACAAAAGTTATCATTTTAAAGTGTAACTGAGATAGATTAACTATAGTTTTTTAAATGTAGAACAGTCTCTCAAAATTATTAATTGGTTGTTCTGTTTTCAAATGGAAATAAAATTCCAAAATATCCCGTAAATAAGAGGAACTTTTATATGCATTGCATTTCAGAAGGTGCTGAGTGAGATTTTCTGATACAAATTCACTGGCGCTCGGTCTGCACGTAAGATTTTGTAAGTAATCTGCGGCGTTTCACCAGTGCAGTTTAATTTGCTATATATGAATAAGAAAGCAGAAACTGTGAAGGTATTTAAGTTAAACTTTTGTGAGTATGAGTTGAATCTACCTTTTACCAAATTTTCTTTTTAGTTTCTCTGTAAACCGGGCCTCGAAAACGAAAACGGAAAGAAATAAAACACATCAATTTATATCAGCTTTTTTGTAGCGAATTTCCGTGGTCTGACCTGCAAAATTGATGCTGAAGAAGGCTTTATAGTGCGAAGAGCTTTGAATAAAAAGTACACATTTTGCTTTAACGGTCTGAATTATATTTTTAATGTAGTTAAGTTATTTTCTTTCTGTTGTGCCGACACTCTTCTAAACATTTAATTTATAAGCAAATTCGTAACGAACCGTTTTAATTACTCCAATGAAATGTGTAGAACATGGAGTTCTTCGGACATTGTATTGGTATATTTACCCACTTACATAATTCTATGATAAAAATAACACGACTGATAAGAAGAATTGTCATTTCTTCCTGAAATTTTTATATCAAATATTAAAATCGAACAATCTATGACTACATCTAGTATGAATTTCGAAATTGGACTTTCGAAATTACCGTTGTTCCAATATATTAAACTCGATTTTATATGACTTTTGTGAGAAAATATCACTTATATAATTATAACTGATGGATGTGCGGTTTGACTTATAAATAAAATGCTTTACAAATATTGTTTTAAATATGCTATTCCAAAAGGGTTAGAATCATTCAGATTTCAGAATATTAAATATTTCAAGTAATGAAAATATTCGACCGCAAATAACAATTATTCTGTTTTTAAATATTTAGTAAAATTGTTTATTTTTACCCTTGGTCTTTTCCACTTTTGTTTACTTATGTTACGCAATATTGATTTTACGAGTAAAGTAATAAAAAGTAAATGAAGTTTATGTGCATATGAATGCAGACTTGTTTAAATTAGCGGTCTCTTTTTTTAGCTTAAGAAATATAAATTGTGTCAATTTTAGCTTTTAATGTAAGCAAAATTGAGAAGGGGGTCTTAATCTAAAATTGAGGTCTATCCGCACACAAATTGAAAAATGAAGGTTATTCTTTTATCTCTATAAATGTACTGTGTGTATTCATATTTTAAAAATATGTTGTGTTATAATAAGCGAGCTTCCATTATTAAATCTTTTTTAGAGTAAATATTAAATATAATAATTTTCAAGATTAAATCTGCGTTGGATAATTATTTAAATAGGCGATTTGACAGCCAATAATAATTATATAATGATAATTATTTAAATAGGCCATTTAAAACAAAAGAAAAGGGGGATAGTTAATGCATAAAATGTGCAAGGTTGGCATGTTTTTCAGAACATGTACACAACAACGGCTGAACGATAATTATGTGTTTACACAAGATAACAACCCAAAGCGTTCTGTTTATATAAACCCTCTATAATATTTCATAATATCTCCAAACTCCTTCACAGTCGTTTTACATTAACTTAATAAAACATCTGTGGAATATTTTGTTGGAAAATGAGGACTCATGAAATATGTAATTAAAACAAAACTTTTATAACATAATAGCATACTTTAACTGAAGAACCAACACGAAATTGGATTCAATCAATGCTGTGTAGACTGAGAAGTGTAATCCGATTTTAGGGGCTGCGGATTACTGTTTTTACATGGTTCATATGTACGTTGCAGAAAATCCGTATAAAAAATCGTTTAGAAACACATGTAAAAAGCATCGTGTATATAGAAAAAGTGAGGATTGATTCCATATTCTTAAAACTTCAATTCTTAAAGAGATACATTTCTTGATTAAATATTGTCCAAAAATCGAAGGATAAGCTTTTCGGATTGAGACTCTAATTGACAAGAGCATTGTATGTACAGTATTTAGTATTGTTACCAAAAACGCCAGAATATAATTTTTACATTTGCTTGAAAGTAAGCAAATTTATCTTGTATGTTAATAAAAAAATCATGCCATTTACTATCATTTACACTCCAAAAGTCGGATAAGCGATTTTTTGAGTCTCTCTACATTTTTTCTCTTTTTCAGTGCATTTGTATATTTATCTTTGTGACTGTATTCACCTTGCCGGACAGAAATGTTATGCATATTTTGATACTTCAGATATGACAGCATATTTAAAAAGGTCTTGTTAGAACCATCGTGCAGAGTTGTAAATAATTATCCATGCGATCGCTTATATAGTAGAATAAAAATAATTGAACCGTAAGAATGCTATTTGTGTATATAGATATATAAACAAATATTTATCATTAAATCATGGTTTTATTATTTTTCAAAATATTCTCCGTGATGATCGATATCCTCTTGGATAACCTTGAACCAACTATTTTTTTGAATCCCAGGCGACCATTTGCTCCGAAGTGCTTCGTGCGCGAACAACTTTTATTGGGTTTGGCTCATCTTGAAAAACCCATACAACACAACACAACACAACAATTTTAAAATTGTCGACTATCAATTTAAGTAATTGTAAGTTTGTAAGTTTCAAATATTATTTCAATATTTTACAAAAAAATTATGATGGGCAAAATGTCACTCCTTTGCATGATTTTCAAAAGTTGGGTAGGGATTTTTACGATATCCACTCATTTTCCAACCTACCCAACAATATATTCGTAACAAGATAGCTGGTATATCGTTTAGAAAAGTTTTATTTCAAATATATTGTATATTGTTATAATTGATTCCTCAATATAATAAAAAAACGTTTAAAGGCATATGCCGTCATTGTTGATAATATGTATAGTCTTGAAACTTGATGTGATAGTACATTATTCCGTTTTAATTTAATTTTTTTTGTCCAATTCCGAAAAAATTTTTTATAAGGTTACACAAAAGTATTCAGATATATAAAAGCACGATTTCTGCAAGGTCTTTTTATGGCTCATAAGATATATATGACCTATATATTAACACTGAAAAAAGAATGGAATTTTAAAGCACGTGAAAATAACAATTCTGATGCTGATCAAAAGCATGATTTCACGATGATATTGCATTTTCAAACGTGCCAGTTATCAGACGGCCACAGATTAGATAAATGTTGGCCGATAAATCTTGAGGCACTCAGTTTGCCAGTCAGTCTAAACCTTTAAGAATTAGATGATAATTGTTTTCATACTAGGGCTGCGAAAAAAATCTTTCATCATTTACAATTATATGGGCAAATATGCCCAGGTGGTTGCATGACAATAACAATATTTATGGATTTAATTAAGCATGTGTTCCCTATCAGACTGTGACTATATTGCTAGATAATATCAAAGGAAGATAATTTTATGAAGGCGGTTTTCTAAGTTCTAAATATTCAAAAGTAGCATATGTGATATTTTATTTTGTCATTTAAAACACAAATAAGTAATTTAAACAAATTTTGTGATAAATAATACATTATATAGCTTACTAAAATCAGCTTTCAATCACATAATCTGTTATGCTTATTTATCTAATTTTGAAGCTGTTTCGGTAGATAAGCGAGATTTTTATTGTCGAGATACAAGAAGCTATCACAAAATATTCACAGACTGTAATCCTTCAAAAGAAAAGAGGCAGATATTTTTGGGAATTCCGAATTACGTGATATTTTATCTTGGGTTAGGTTTTTGAATGATTTCCTACAATTGTCTTTTAAGGCCACCAAGAAACCACATAAAACTACCTCATTTAACTTTTTAGAGATTTTGTAAGACAGAATACGTTTTTTTTCCGTTACTAGTATTTTACACATATCCTTTGTTTTTATATAATCTAACAGCAACAATGCAAAAGCTGGGTCTATTTGCATAATGGGGACAAGAAAATTAAAGACAGATAGATAAATAAATACTTACAATCTTAGCGACGTATATAAGTAACAAAAATATGAATAGACAGACAGACAGAAAAATTGGCAAAAATACACATTCAATCACTTCTCTTTATAAGAATTTCTTACCTTTTATGTGCCACTTAAAATTTATTATTAAATTTATATCAACAGGAAAATCTTAGAACAAAGAGGTAAATATGTTCATCATTTTGAAATAATTGTTGAATATTATTATTAAGTATATTGGTATCTTTTAAAATCCAATCTTTTGAAACTCGTTGAGCAATTAGAATTAAAATTTTGTTCATCCGTATATTTCTGTGTTTTTATATCAATGCATTTTAAAGACTATGAATTCATTTTATCGAATCATTCAAAAACGTTCGAAACATTAAATCTTAAGAAACGTTTGTTCGTTCGGTAAGACAGAGACTTATAAAGGGTGGACCATCCGCTGGCTTTTTTTTTTTAATTACATGTTACAGAGGATGATTAACGTATTAGAAACGCCCGAAAATGTTCATGATTTGAAAATTTTTCCTTTATTAAGAGAAAACTAAAGTACAATCTACTAGTTGGCATTCATATGTTGTTCTAACTCAACAATATTTTTACTTTGTTTACTGTAAATTTTGATTTCAAATATGGCCCAGCAATTGTGGATAGAATTTAAGTCCGGACTATTCCCGGGGCAATGAACAACCTCAATTTTCTTGTTTCTCCATGAAGTCCATCACTGATTTCGCTTTATGTTATGGAGCATTGTCCTGCATGAATCTGTAAAGAAAATGATGGTAATTTAAGGATGTTCTGTATGGAATAAGAATTTCTTCCAACACTTTCTTATACTGATCCTGCCTCATTGTTAACGAGATATATTGTATCAGGACCTTCTCCTGCAGCTCCAAATTATCACGGGGGTTGCAACTCCTTGGAGGCAATCCGGAGCGTAATTCTCCCTGCATCGTTTCCTCACATAATAAATGGTCTCTGCCATAGCTTGAAGTTGGGACTCGTCGCTAAAAATAACCTACGAATTGTAAAACTAAATTTATTTGGAAAATTTTGGATTTATTTCTAATATTCTTTTAAAAAAACTGAATTAAATTGTAAACTTACTTGTTTCCAATCATCAACTGAAAGGTTTTCGTATTGTCTAGCACAATTTAATTCAACATTTGTTTAGTCAGCCTGGATTTTTTGTGCTGGTTTCCTTCCTTTTAAGACGTTTTTATATAACCGTATTCGTAACGTAACTGCAAATATGTCTATACCCCCGTTGTCTAGATAACTTGTTAACTTCTCTTGGGTTCTCGGCGATATTTCACGGCTACATGTGCAATTTTTCGATCCATCCTCGGTATTGCTTGCCTTATTAACCGAAAATTTTTTCTCCAATTTCGTATAGGGCTTTCGCCAATAGAGCATAATATGGACATCCTGCTAAGAGTCGCACAGAACACTTTCATTTGTCTTGTTGTTTCTTTATTTATAAGCCTTTTTGTTTTCAATAATTTTTTTCGACGGATATGTCACTTTGACGACCCATTATGTCCTGACTACACAATCTCACAAAAATTAGAAAATATTCAACGTTTTTAATTCGTTGATCACCCTCTTCGCGCTTAAAAAATTGACAGAAACACAAAAACTTATTGCTGAAAAAGAGTGTGAATTTTGAAAAGAAATTTCTGTCGAAATAATACACCAATCGCGCATACCGCTGATTTGACACTATTGGACTTTTTATGCACCCATCAAAAATGTACTCCAAAATTGCTTTGAAAGGATGGACTATTGCCAAGACAGCCAAGGCAGCCATTTGAATAAAATTATATTCGGAAGAATTACTCTTTTCAATAAATCAGTAAACTTTGAAAAATATTGAACAATGTTTATTTTGTGGCTACTCTAAAACGAAACCAGCCGATGGCCCACATATAAATCGATGTTTAAATATATGCTTAAAATGCATACTTCTTAAAAATATTGTCGAGTGGAAATAACTTGTTAGGTTAAACATAGCATGGGTTATTTTTTTCTAACAAATATACAAACATCGGTCCAGTTGCTAGGCTTACCATTTTTGAGAGATTATTTCATTTTTGAATTTTCGCCCTCATTGCCACACCTTATCGCTCACTTTATAAAAGTTAATAATTGTTTCCTTTTTAATAACGCACTGTTTCATATTTCATTTTGAAATTTACATAATGTACGTATAAAAATATGTAGAAAAGGAATTAGTCTCTTATTTTATGCTGTTTTAGTTATTTTGTTTAATTTTTAGCTTTTTAAATTTAATTTATTATTATTCTATTGTTGTTAAACTAGAAAGTCGAAAAGCCCTCTGCCAACTTAATACAACGGGCTCTAGAAAAGTGTTTCCAAAAATTTACTTAAAAGCTAAGTTATGTTTCTTATTTTTTACTTATATACATACTTATTTATTTATTTATTTTTATTTATTTATTTTTTTTTTTCTAATTCGGACATTCGGAAATGCGCTTTAGGTATCTAATATTATTTTTTATATTTATTTGTTTAACACCGTCAAAGCTTCTTCTACTTCTTTTAGGAAGATACCTACTTTTTCTAAGATCAGACCTTGTGACTTGTTTATACTCATGACAAAGTCAAGTTTAATTTGAAACTGTCGCCATTTCAAAATAAAGGGGAAGTCGGTGTCCATAGGTGCTACCTAAATTCGCTATTTGGCCGGGTGCTGAACCTATCAAAAACTGTGAATTTCTTTCTTCCAACTGTTTGTTTATTTTACTTGTCAAAAGCTTGTTTACTACTACTAGTTATAATACATATAGACAGGTAAAGTCGTCTGCCACATTTTCTGTACTATTTAAATTATACTATGCCATCTGAGAGACAATAGGACAAAACAGCACTTTTCACGGAACAATGTGTAGAAATTGTAGCACTCGTAAATTAGCCCTCCCTTCCACCCAATAATCCAATTCATGCAATGTTATTACGAAAACCAAAGCTTGCTTAGTTACACTTGCAAGGAAAAATAATTGCGGCAACATTTGCAGTATCTTATGCAATCAAACTTCGGAATTTTGTGTACACTTGTAACTTTGTTCTCAAGTGTACACAGGTTTTAAAGAATTATTTTATTATTAAAATGCCATGAAAGGGGTCTTATATACATGGAATGAAAAATTGACAAATGTGAAAAAAGGCAATCGCCAGTGTGAAGAATCGAAGTGCCAGTAATTTATGTGGTTTAAGTTTTGTGGGCACAGTCTTACCTTTACAAAAAAAAGGAAAAACCAAATAGTCGCCTATTATATAAATAAAAACAAGCCATAGGGTCTATTAGGGCTCTACAAAAATGAAATTTGTAAGTAAGTGCGACCCTTGAGGTCCGCACGACCAACTTCCCAGTATGGTATAAATATTAATAATAATAATAATTACACAGAAAAGCAAGCATTTCATTTATTAAAACATATTAATAACCATGTGATATTATTCAATCATGCTCTTTATGTGAACAAATTCCTTTAGTTATAATTATTAGATCATAGTGGAGAGGTGTATAGAAATTAGCAAAATAGAAAAATTAGATAATATGAACGTTCAAACATTATGCAATATTATCTATACACAACAATTCAATAAAATATAATACATCGTTATAAAACACATTACATAATACGTAATAAAATTGAAAAAAAATGTATGATAACAATTGTAGTGGTAACAATAATAATAATAATAATAATAATAATAATAATAATAATAATAATAATAATAATAATAATAATAATAATAGTAATTAGTAATAATAAAATAACACAGGACAGTAAGCGAATAGTTAATAAAATCAATAATATTCTATTCATCTCCTTATTCATTGATGATATTGATTATTTATAGTTTTTATTTTGATATATTTTTACTATTATAAAAAAACCCTATCTCTATATGATCTTTCAAAGTATCGATTGCCCAAGTACAAATTAGATTGAATAAATATTTTTCAAGAAATCCTAAAATCCGTTTTTTGCAGTCTTTTTGTTGAAGTCGAAATCACTTTTTTGTTCGCGAAATTTTGACCTCACACGTGTGTACATATATATATATACAAGCACGATTCTTTTAAAAAATAGTGTAAAAATACCCTAGAAACATAAAAATATGTTGAAGATTTTAATTTATATTTTCGAACCCATTACAATAACTTCCCCATATGGGGAAAAATGCCTGAAAAATGGAACATAATACAAAGTTTAAAATTAGTGAAAGTAATAGAGAACTTTCATAGAAGGTAACTATAACCCATATAATAATATAAAACAGAAATGACTTTGCTAAAGAAGTTTTTTTTTAGTAAAAAAGTTATTTTTTACTAAATAAAAGAACTATTGTTAAGCAAGTAAATTTCCTAATACTCTACTATATAAAGAATTTGTTAAAAGGTGTTGTAATAGGTAATAATGGTAAGTTCCTTGCACCACCATTTAGATTCAATAAATAAGTGTAGCTATTTGTGTTAGGTTCAGAGTTCAATAAATTGCGAAATACTTTGGGCTTGTATGTGGTATATATGGTACATAACTTCATTTGCAATTCAGATGTACATCATTTTATATGCAATTCAGATCCAATAGTAGTTTGTCATATTCTGGTATGAGGACGGAAGCCAATAGACCATTGTCATCAGAAGGTAAGCTAACAATGGGTATATTATACACCGATGAAAAGATCTTTGGAAAACAACATCATGATACCTTAACAGTCCAAGTAGTCGTTGGAAGACGATTATTTTAGACGTTTTTTACTTACTAACTAGATTGCTTAGAAACTTAGCCCAATGGTGAGAAGAAACATAACCAAAGAATATTTTCCTAAGAACAGAATTTTTAGTCCGAAGAATCATATTTCCCTGAAAAAAAGAGTTCCCATGCACCTATATCTACTCAAAAACCGAATTGCATTTACCGCGTATTGCATTTACCGAGTATTTAAGAATCCCCAAAAAAACGTTTGTCTGAGTCCAGGAAGTTCTGAAGAATTGAAGTGAATTGAGTAGTTTTGTTGACGTGAATAAATTAGTGAAACAGTGTAAATTATGATTTTTTTTATCTTATTCACGAATCGAAACCACAATTACTAAGAAATCTCGTGGCACAGAAAATCTGCATTTCTTAAAGGAACATCAGAATAAACTAATACTTTAATAAACTTCTCAATTTAAGTAATTACTTATTGTTTACACGTATGGAAGACCCTTCATCTTCCTCTATTTTAGAAAAGAGAAAGGCATTATAAAAATAATTTTTTGAAACCATGAGATTTTAAGGAAGTTATGGAAGCACGATTATAGGACATCATTAAATAATACCGAAATCCTGATTGGTGTGCAAAATGCTCTATACGGCTTCATTTGTAAATTGAAAACCTCAAAAAACTGAATGATTTTTAACTCTTTTAATTACTTAATAACCCATAAATTCACTTTATTATGACAACACGTCCATTTACTTAAGTGAAATATGACGCGACACTTTCACTGCGCCCAGGTAGTCACACTTCCCGGTTTACTTGAGTTGCAATTGTGCGCTTAATACTCGTATGTTGCATATAGGCAAAGAATAGTTACATGAAATGTATGTGTAATGTTTGTGTTATAATTTGGGTACACTTAAATATAGAAGCCAATTTCTAGTCGTCTTATATGACGTAGTTATTTAATATGATGTAAGAATATTTTTGTATAAAATACTAAGAATTTTGAATGAAATAATGAATACTTTCTTTCAAAGTGGGACTCAATGCTTTTGAACTGCGCTCCAATTAACCATTTTTTATATGGGAGTCAGAGATAGATTAATTTCTTTACTGGAGTCAAGGCCTTTAGACTATTCACAAAATTTAAGTAAGAATGCTAACTCCATGATGATCGCAGCAGCCCGACTTTGAATAAGCAATCAGAGGCCGCAGAAGGAAGTTCTGAAGACAATGAATTTTACCAGGAATGAATTAAATGAATTTTACCAAGAGCTAGTTAATAGTCCATTATCAGAAGCAAACCGTGTAGCATTACCAACGACGTCGAAATAGCACTGAAAATTAAAATAATAAATTTACAAATTTAGTGGAAAAATTTATAAAAACAATAAATAACTAAAAACAAATAATAAATGACATTAAATACGATTAAACAGTGGGAACTAGAAAGAAACACAAAAATGCAACTATAAAAATCTTAAAGAGAAATGTACATACAAAAAACATGTTGCTCTAATACGAGTAGTAAACAAATAAATGGAGAACTTTTTGGGACAAGTATCGGAGCCATCATTCCGGAAGAAATTGCAACCGCGGAAGCAATAGCAAAATTAGCTGTAATCAAATGGGCTGCCCTATAGATTCCTATATTTCTTCTAGAAAATGTGCAGCATTTTCCACTAGCCAAGTTCATTACCAATGCACAAGGCTTCCTGCGAATGATGGCTATAGCCATGGCAGATCTTATGATAGCCATAGTTTTCTTATATATAAACAATATCATACTAATAGAATCCACGCAAACTAAACACCTGGCAGTATTCAAAACACTACAAGAGATAAATCTGGAATTAAACCCACCACAATATAAATTTTTTTCGGACCGAAGTTTATTACGTACTAAGGACACTAAATCCCTGCAGATGACTTTTGTAACTCCACCAATATTTTGTTCTTAACATACACATGACACATAGCATTTCATATTTGTTTGAAAGAATAATATGAAATATTGTCCAGGCGGCATATACATACATATATTAAAATCAAACCTGTCTGTAAATAAAATGAAAGCTGCAAGCAAAAATGCGTATATGCTCAAAATACTTCTTAAAGGAGGACACGGCACATTTATGCATACCCAATGTTTTCTTCATATATGATTCAATTTTTCTATTGTTTACGAGACGTGAGACCACTCGAAAGGTGTGAAAATTATTTAAATTGCGTCAGCCATAAAAAAATAAACGAAAGAACAGAAAACTAGAAAAATTTGGGATAAAAAATGGTATTTATGCATTCTAAATTATTAAAATAATTTTTTGAGAAAGAATAGATCAAACGCCATAAATAATTGGAAAAGTCGTTATAGAATCTTGCTCTATAAATTCGATTCAACAATCTTCCATGCGCATTCCAAATGATTTCAAAATTTTTTAGAAATCACGCAATCAAAACTTTTTAGATGCAGAGCGCACTCGTTCAGCGTGCTTTGAGCTAATTTTTGGTTTTATATACGTTAAAATTATTAGTTTCACTTTTAATTTTCTAATCCCTTCTAATTTCCAGAAGAGTACAGACTTTAAAACAAATTCTTCTCTACTAAATAAGTGCACATCTGTACTATTAGCTGGCAGATTTCCGACATTTAAAAAAACCGAAAAACATTAAAAACTTCTAAGAAATCTTCGCAACTTGAAAACATGTTGAAATTTTTGTGATTTATTATTTGGCTATTTTAGTGCAAGCTAATGCAATTCCCACTTTGTGCATCAAAACACATCTAAGACCATTTTCTAGTTGAGTTAATCCTTTTGCGGGTGTAGATCTTTTAATTTTGCGCCCATGGATATGCAATATGTACAAGTAACACTTTGTGTTCGAATATCGTCTCTACAGCACACTACCAAAAAGACATAAATTCAATGGTGCCTCAGAAGAGCCTTCGAGTGGAAAAGGTTAAAATAATGGGATATATATTACGAATACTCACTTAAAGTTTTCATTTAATTAGCTAATATTTATTCACTTTTTCGTCTGTCCAGAAAAATCAGCTTATACACTAGTAGTTAACATTTTATTCGCAACTTTTACTTACATATGGTGCATATCCATGGGCGCAAAAGGTATCTCGGATCGCAAAGGGGTAAAAATTACGTATAAAATTTTAACTAATAGTGATAAGCTTTATTTTTCTGGAGAGACGAACAACTGAATTAAGATTGCAAATTACTTTTGCAATATTTACTTCAATAATATTGAAGAGCAATTACTAGCTTTAAATTTTATTTGCCATTTCCTTGTTTATTTATTCCTTTCTCACTTCATACAGAAATTATAGGAAGTGTATAAAAATCCATATAAGTTTTTCGTGCCGCGTTGAAGCCGTGTTTTTGTGTTTGCATCCAAAAGGACTGAAAATGTCATACGGAGCGGCTGCTAAATACATGACGAAGTCGAAAACATTTGTTGGTAAGTGGGTGTAAAAAATGAAGTAAAAAATGTCGGTGATCTGCCGAATCGTAGCTCCACGCAAAAAATGATGAAAAAGGATAGAGTGATTTTACAGGCATTCGAGAAGAATTCTCGGCTATCATTACGTGGTGGGCAAGCGGGTTTGCGTAAAAAGGATCTATGTCATGTGATATAAAAAGACCTTAATAATATAAAATTTGTTTATTATAACAAAGAAACCGCTACTGTCCGAAAAACACCGCGATTGGAACAACGTAATTTTTTCCGACGAAGCTTCACGGATACGTTCTTCCATCGCTTATGTATACCTGGTGTTCCCACGTCAAGAGATTCATCCAGTGGACCGTTGAAGGCTGGACAATTTATTAATAATAAAGCATCACAATAAAGCGTACATGAATAACATATTTACAATTTTCAATTTATTATCCTAAGTCCTTTTTGACTTTTCCCGTACACGATCTTGTCAGACTGTAATATGAAATATATGACCATTAACTGCACAAGAAAAAACAACCTGAGTAATTATGAATCGATCTGAAAAAAAAATTTGTATAAAGTAATGTTGTTGCTATAGACTATCGGGGAAGTTTTTTTGATATATTGATTTATACAATTACACTGTAAAATATTATATATAAAATCTTTTAAATAAAATTTCGATCAGCCATAATTGTTTTAGTTTTTCAAAATAAAAAGAATTGGCTCATCAAACTATAGCCACAACACTATTTTACATGAAAAAAAGCTTTGTTTAAAAAGAGGATCAATAAGTAATGTGTTATATTAATTTTTATTAATTTCAATCATTATAACCATAAAAAAGAACTATTGAATTACTGCTACTCGACGTACGTAACCTCTTAATCCTATCTAACCTATCTTTAACTACCTAACTTTACGTTATTTTCCTCTACAACTTGACCGGTTTCCGGATTTCATGCAACTTCAAAGATATCTTAAGGCTGCATTCTTACTAAATTTTTAAAGGGTTCAGTATGAGCTAATTGGTGCAATTGATGGGCTACAAAGTGCCACGGGAGGTTTAAATTCGTTTTAAGTACATCCACTCAAATACGTTCCAGAGAAAACCGTGTGAAAAAACCGCATACTGCACAATTTCAAAAACCAAATAAGATTAAAGAAAGAACTGCATGTTGTTCTAAAAATATACTTAATGATGCATACGTACTTAATAGAATTTAACTAGCAAAATATAAAACACGACTTGAGAATCTTCATATAATAAAATTCGGGTATTGCTCCAATTGTTTTATTTTTGTATGTACATATTCACGGTGTATAATTTAGTTTCCATATGTAGATACTTTATGTAAGACACCGTAAAAACTTGGAATATATTTTTTAATTATAAATTTATTGTGGAATTCGTGTTAGAACAAATAATTAGTGCATAAAAAGAGTATTTGTAGACCGTGTTATTTCAAAATTGTGTATAAAAAGAGTTGAGTGTATCTACATTAGATTGAGTTGGTTGATATGGCAATGCGCACAACTGAACCAGATTGGGGAAGAGAGGAAGCTTATTACCCAAGCTGAGGGTTGACTTCCTATTAATGGGCAGATAAAGGATTCCAATGAGGATATTGAGCTTATGAACTGTTTTTGACATATGTACTTCATACGTTCGAATTTTATCAAGTGTTATTCCCGGATATTTTACAGTGTTGGGTATAGCAATTTTTCGCGACTTTCTTCTTTTTGTTGCCTTGCTACACTCGTATCGGTACTTCTCCTTTCTGGCGATATATAAATATATTTACATTCAGCTTTTAATGCTTTAGTACGACAGGTAGTCCATAGTTTCCCCTGATGGTGCGATAGATTCTGGTTTTCATACCGTATAGATAATTCATTAATTCTTCACTATTATGAAAGTTGTCAACTTAAATATTATTCCTCTTATTCAGATATGATGTCAATACTTGACATATAGTATTCCACAAAGGACTTTCTATACCTGATTATAATTTGAAGTTGCATATATAACCAGTCTTAGGTTTACATACCAGTCTATATTTAATTATTTTCATGGGCTTGTATACTTTAAATTCTTGGCGACCACGCCATGGAATTATTCCCTCATCTAAGGACAACTGGGTCGGAGTGTAAACCTCCATAAATTTGTTTACTAAAGTAATTAATAATGTTTTGAAATTTTATCAGACGATCTGAATTTGATGTTATATTTTCATTATCAGGCAAACAAAGAAAAGACAGTATTTCCTGAAATCTATTACGACTCACAATTTTCCGAGCAATAGGCATTTCAAGACGAGTTGACCAGCAATCAACTATAGAACGTCCTATTTAAACTAATCCCGTTATTATTATCAAGGGAAACTACTTTTTCAGTTCATTAGTAATTACATCATACTTTGCAGTATGCTCCACTTTTTTATATTCGATGATTTTGGCCGTCGTATTTCTTCGCCTATAGAAGAGAAAAGATCATCACCAATAAAGAGCGATGTTACATCCTCTATACTGACAGGATTTAGAAATTCTAGAAATATTTTCACACCTGAAGTTGCTTCAAACTTCTGTAGATTTCTCGGATATCACTTTCTGATTAGTCCAATTTACATTAGCAACATCATTTTCCGATTCACTTGAATCTGGTAAATGCGTTACTTGTTGGTTTGGTATGGTAAACATAGAATCAGAAGTCTCTTCTAAATCACATTCTTCATATTCCCTGGGAATGTCTGAAAGGTTATCCTCAAACCTCCCTTCCAAATACATACCTTCACTATCATTCACCTTTTAGTTTATATACGGTTTCAAAAATATGTAATTTTCTACAAAACAATACAATATATATAAATACAACTTTTTCAATGAAATAGTTTCCAAAAAAATATAATTTTAGTTTGTTTTTAAATTAAAACAAAGTCGTGAAATTTAAAATTGAAATATGCGTATAAGTTAAATTTCTACAAGTCAGAAATTATTCTTGGAGCTTCTGCTCCATTTATTGCCAAAACCAGACTTAATCTAATTATTCTTACTTACGTCTATTTATAATTATTTGTTCGGGGGTCAGATTCCTCAGGTGTAGACTGCAAGTCAGCGGTTCCCAGGCCTTTCCAAGTGGATTCCACTGAAGCTGCCGACAGGTGGACGGTCAAGTATCACATTAAGGTGAATTATGGGGAATGCAATTGCACCTGTCTTTGGCGTGGGAATGCGCGTGATTTTTGGGGTGCTAACTTTTGTTACCTTAACTTATATACTGGCAATGCTACAAGACCGCGATCCCTCCTTAAATATCCTCAAACTCAAAAATATGGTATTTGGTTAATCCTGGCTGTTTCTGGCAATGATGACATTGAACTATGATGGGCTGTGACAGGATCTGCTTCTGTAATGATGGCTATCGGGCTCTCCTTTAATTCTATTGTTGTTGTGATAGGTCCAGGATCAGCTTTACGGTGGATTATGAATTTTATAATAGCAACTTCAATTAGGGAGATAATTACGATTGTTGTTAGGCTCAAATTGATAAATTAGCTTGTTCGATTTTCCTGCTCGATCACTTTTATATTTGCAGTGTTGTTTAGGTGTAGCTCCTTCATAGTTTGGAGTGTTAGGACTTCTTCAAAGATTCTGATATTGGAGTCAGGTTGAACAATTGGGGGCAGTGGTTTTATCCCGGAAAGTTCGTTAGAGGTATAAACTTGGTGGCTGATAACTATTGTTGCATTATGGTGTTGGATAAAAAATGTTCCTGTTAAGTTCATGGGTTCATTGTCAATCAAGATGGTTCCATTGAATTGATTCAGCAGCAAGGTTCCGGGGAAGATCTCCTCGATATTGGGAATGTGGTAGTTATCTATTTCGGTGCAGTTGGAGGATCGACTTCTGAGCAAGTTAGGGATACATTTTGTTTTGGTTAAATCTACAATTTGCTTATGGTTTCATATTATTAGCTTATTATTAGGCAGAAAATTTGTTTTTATTCCGTCAATTTTCTTTTCGCATTGTAAGATATTTTCATATGGTATTTTAACTATAAAATTTTTCCTTTTTATTGGCTTTATTAATACTGTTTTACATGTTTCCACTTTTGTATTAGGGATACTAATAATATAGAGTAAGTTAGTATTGCTTGATGCAATTTTTATTTCAGCGAAGTCCATTGCTTCTTCTATGTTTAGATATGGTACATTATTTTTCTCAAAAAGCTTTTGAATAACATTTACTTCATTATTGGATAAAATAAAAGAATTTACAACACGTGCCTTTGCCCAATGTAGGGCGTAATCAACATTTAGTATTTCTTCTTTGATTAGATCTAATTTGTATTTAATATTTGTTACAATTCCATTTATAATTTGTTCATTTGTATTGTACATGGTAAGTATTTTATTTGTGATATTAGTGAGATCATTAATTTTGTCTATGGTTGATTTATTGATTACGACTTGTTTATTGTTTGTTTCTAAGACATCGTTTATTTTGACTTTTAGAATTATGAAGTCGTCATGATCTGGATTACCTGCTAACCATTTCCATGCGCTTCCAAGGAAATTGAGTGATCTCTTGGATCTTGTTCTAGGTTTTAGTCGGTTAAGAAGGGATTTTGTTTTCATGATTTCGTGGGAAAGGAAAGGATACATAGGGTGACTTGAGTCGACATCTTTTCCTATTATTAGTTCCAGTTGATTAATGGCTTTTCCGTATGAGTCCAAGTCAATAATGTGGATTAGTTTTAGTGTACCTGTTTGCAACTTTGTCGTTCCTGTAGTCATCGTTATTATTTTTGAATTGGAGTAGTCCAAAATCTGCACCTCTGCATAGCAATAGGCGACAGATAGCCTGAAAGGAAATTCTAACTCTTAATGTTGCTTTTATGCACGATCTTGCCTGATTCTGTTAAGACTGTTTTTGAATTATTTTCTTTTACTACTTCTTTTTTGTACCTAGAGGATAGTTTAGAACCTACTCTTTTGTTTAATTTGACATAAATTATTTCACCGGGGGTGTAATCCTTAATGGGTTGCCGTTTTTTGTTAAGGTTGTTGAGGTCGGTTTTATGTTTTTCTCTTAGTCTCGTTATGTTGTCTAGCTTTCTCGAAGTCTTCAGGATTGGTGCTGACATTTCTGCCAAAGAGTGGTCTTTTACCTGTGGTCGAGTGTATTGTGAAATTATATTCGTAGACGGCTCTGTCGAGAAGTTCAGGGAATGTTCTTTGTATGTTGTCTGCTTTCAGACACCGTATTATCTCTGTAAGTGTAGAGTGAAACCTCTCCACTTGACCGTTGATCGAACTAGTATAAGGGGTTGTTTTAAAAATTTGGATCCCAAGTTGATCTTCGACCATGAAACTTATTGTGTTTGAAGTTAATGATTTTTCGTTGTCGATTACAATTATTTTAGGTACGCCAAAGGAGAAAAGCAACTCTCGTAAAGGGTTCCTTATGTCCTCGGTAGCCTTTGATTTCAATATTTTGATTTGCGCGTATTTTGCATATTTATCTACTGCTGTTAGTATGGGTTTCCTCTCAGTGGAGTAGATATCTATGTGCAAAATTTCACCAGGATATTGGGGAATTGGAGTTTCTTTTAATTCAGGTTTATTTGGATGTCTATCGTACTTTTGTTCTTTACAAATTGTGCACTGCTTGACCAAATTATTTATTTTCGCATTCATTTTTGGGAAATAGAATTTTTCTATAACTGGAATTTTGTTTTCGCGTGCATTGCGATGTGCTCTATTATGAACCTTAAGGATTTCTTCTTCTTGTCTTTCGGCGTTAATAAGATCCTCAACTTGGGTTTGCGTAAATCTGATTTTATAATTTTTAAAGTGGTTCGGGTATATATCTTGAATTTTTCACATTATCGGTCCGGAAGTTAGGAGTCCGTTAATTACGTTGGGTTAAGATATTTCTTGAAAATGGTGATCAAATCGTTTTCGGAATATTCTGGCTGTACAAAAACATGTCTATGATATGTAGGAAAGGGGATTTTAAATTGGTAGTCAGTTTCGTTACCAGTTGTTATTATTAACTGGTTTTTGGAGGCGTTAATAGGTGCTTGTGTGGTCGGGATGAGATCATGTGCGGAACTTTCGCTGCTATGTTGCGTTACTGTTAATGTGTTTACAGAGGGTATTTGTGGAGGCCTAGAAAGGGCATCTGCGACCACATTCATTTTGCCAGGCTTATATTTTAGCTCATAGTTATACTCTTCGAGTATAGCTTTCCACCTCTTCATTTTGTTGTTGTTGTTTTTGTGGCTTAAAGCATAAGTTAACGGCTGATGGTCTGTAAAAATTTGAACTTTTGCGGTACTGTATAGGTAATTTCTTAATGAACTAAGTGCCCAGATTATGGCGAGCATTTCTTTCTCATTAGTGGCATAATGTTCTTCTGTTTTATTGAGAGTCCGGGATATGAAAATAATTGGTCGCTCATTCTGTGCTAATACTGCGCCAATTGCATATTGTGAAGCATCTGTCGTCAGCTGGAATGATTTGTTGAAGTCGGGGTAGGCAAGCAGTAGGTCATTTGACACTAGCGAATTTTTTATCTTTTTAAAGGATTCTATTGCCTCGTCGTTAAGACTAATGTGTTTTTTGCTTGAAATATTTTTGGAAATTCTTCCGCCTTCCCCCCTTAAGAGGGCTGTAAGAGGCTTCGCCAGATTGGCATATCCCATGATGAATCGGCGATAGTACCCTGAAAGACCGAGAAAACATCGAAGATCTTTAAGTGTTTTAGGGCACGGAAAATTTATTATTGCCTCTACTTTTGCTGGGTTGGTTTTGATACCGTTCGAGGAGATGATAAACCCCAGGAATTCGACTTCGTCGCGGAGGAACTCGCACTTATCAAACTGAACTTTCATGTTCGCCTTTTCTAACGTTTGAAAAACTTTCTTAATGTTTTCGAAGTGCGTGTTTTCGTCCTTGGTAAAAATCACGATGTCGTCTATGTATACGTAGCAAATTTTGCCAATATGCTCTCGGAGTATATCGTCAAGCGCTCTTTGGAATATTGACGGTGCGTTCTTTAGACCGAACGGTAGCCTCGTAAATTCGTATTTACCGTTATTGACTGAGAAGGCGGTTTTTTCGATATCTGATTCCTTGAGGGGAATTTGATGAAAACCGCTCTTAAGATCGATAACCGAGAAATATTTGCTTTGGCCAAGTTGTGCTAAGACCTCGTTTATCTCGGGAATGGGGTATTTGTCTGGTACGGTTATAGTATTTAATTTTCGGTAGTCCACTACCATTCTGTACTTCTTTGCACCAGAGGCGTTGGCTTTTTTCGGGACTATCCATACAGATGAATTGTATGGAGACCTTGAAGGTCTTATAATGCCGTCATTGAGTAGTTGTTTGACCTGTTTTTCGACCTCATCCTTTAAGGCCATGGGGTATGGGTAAAATTTTGAATATACCGGGGTATCTGCTGTGGTACGGATTTCTCTTTTCACCGTAGTCGTAAAGGTAAGTTTTTCATCCAGTTCGGTAAATAGGTTAGGAAATTCTTGAGCCAAATTGTTAACTTTATTCGCCTGTAGTTCATTCATGTGTTCGGTTCTATTTTATTTATTGCCATGTATTGGCGCTGCTTGATCTTAATTTTTACTTTATTTTTGATAACCATATAGTTTTCCTTGGTGTGTATTACTGCCGAAAGCTCTTTTAGCTCATTTCCTAGGATAGCATCAAATGATTTTAAAGAAGGTAATAGGAAAAATTTAACGTTTAAATCTTTAAGACCGAATAAATTGGGTACAACGTGGTGGCTAACTTTGGTATTTCCCCCGATAGAGTTTGCGTAAAAAGGTTGCTCGTTGGGTGCAGGATTTGGGACAAGGCTTGCGCGAATGTAATTTTTGTTAGAGCCAGTATATATCAATATTTGAAGAATTTTTCCGCTCTTCGTTCTGCACTCGAAATAAGGCAGTGAAGAACAATTTAGTCTAAAAAATGTACGTCTGTAAGATCTACTGCGTCCTGCAGAGTGTTCGAGCCCTCTTCGTATAGCTCTACGTATTCGGACAGAGACTGGTCGTCGTTGCCATCTTCCGCATCACGAATCCGCTCATAATCGTTGAGGTTGATCTGTTCGGGTTCTATGTGAAAATTTCGTTGATATTTATTGAGATTAAATGGCCCTTGATGCCCTGGTGGAGGCCTTTTACCGTACATTTGATTTTGTGTTGGCCTATTCATATAATTTATCCCTTTTGTTTGGATGCTTTGATCAACATCCATTGGTTCGGGTTTCGGTTGAGGTTTAGACGCGACTGGGCGGAATGGAGCGGGTGGATTTTTTTGGTCGTAATTATTTGGATTTCGTATCGGTTGTCTATAGGTATTATGAATTGGATGGTTTGGAGGCTGAGGTAAGTGCGCTAGTTCGGGACAGAAAGAATTACTTTTCTGCGGGTTAGGTCTGTTGTGGGTCGTTGTATTTCTACGATTAGGTAGTGGGGGAGCGGACCTCCACGGGGATTCTTGGTGCGACATGGCGTACTGTGTACGATAGTTTTGATTTTCCCATTTCAGGCACAAATGTAACGCCTGTGGCAGATCCGATGGTTCCCGGATGCCAAGAAGTTTTGGCAGGTCGCCTCTCAGACCTCTGATGAAAGTATCCAAGGCTTTGTCCCTATAAGTTTGCGTTAATATCGTTAGAGATTCATTGCTGATCTCCATGCAACCTACTTTGTTGAGTATGAGAGATAAATGTGAATACACTGAGTGGTAGAACTCTTGAGTGGTGAGATTTCCCTGAACGCTTATCCGCGCAATGCATTGTAAGACAGCGAGCCATACATTGCCAATCTAAGGGAGTATTATAGGATTCCAGTACCGTATCGGCCTGTCCTACAATCTTGTTGCGTATAACGCTAAGTATCCCGAAATATTTCGGAGTTCCCTTAATTATCTCATAGAGTCGTAGGATACGATCTACACTTTTTTTCCAGGAGTTGAACTCTCCTGGTTGGTCCGTGAAATCTTTTAGACATCTCACAACGTCAGGTATTTTATCGAGTTCATCGATATTTTCGCGAAATTGCGGAAAGATGCTCTGGTCTGTTCCGATAAGTTGGTCAGAATTTGGGTTTATAATAGATTTAACTATTTGCCTTCCCTCATTTTGAAGGACTCGGTTCAGTATACCCGTTATCAATTTATCCAAAGATTCGGTAGTCATAGTCTCGTTAGTATTAGATGTCGGTGGTTGTGGTGCATGAGCCGAAGGCCCAGCCTGAGGATTGGGATTTTGGTTGTCTGTGTTTAAAACCGCAGGCCTAATTAATCTTGGATTGGACATATTCGGGTGGTAAATTGATATTTCACTTCACCAATATCACACTAGAGTAATTTTGTTGGTTTCTTACTAGCTAATTTCGCACTTAAAAAGTAGGCAGTACTTTCGTAAATAACACTGGATTTTATTTTTATTTATTTCAATTCTCAACTTAATTCGATTCTGGTAGTTTGGTTTTTTTCTTCTCTCTTTTTTTTCAGTAAATGATAATTTCACAAATTAGTTTAAATAATATTTCAAATGTTTTCATGATAGATAATAAATCAAGTTATAGGTTTGTTTTTTTTTGTAATAATTTAGGCATCAAGCTTACGAAATTTGGTTTTTTTGTTTACAATAAAATCTTGACTTACAAAGCTATCTGAAGTCTGGATGGCATCCCGCGTAGAGTGGCTGCTAAAACTTTTAGCTCCTGTTCTTCCGTATTGACCGGCTACTAGGGGGCCTTATTTCCTCTCGCGATGATTCAGGACACAGGTGGATATGCGGTGCTACTTGAGGATCTTCGTTCAGTTCGATGGTGCTATTTGAGGACCTTAATAATTTTCGGTTGTTCGGTTGGTGATGCTAACCACCGTTCCTTCACTTCAGTATCACGGTTGTTGGCACTATTTCAGTACTGATTTAATTCGAACTAACTCGATTTAAATTTAAAACCGCACTACGTGAATTTAATTGAACTTTACCGAACCTTCTTTTTTTTTCTTTGTTTTTTTAGAGAAATCGAATTTTATATTTTACTGAACTTATTATCACCTGGTCCCTGCTCGGGCGCCAGTTAAATTTCTACAAGTTAGTAATTTAAAAAAAAAATAAAACACGAATTTTATTCTTGAAGCTTCTGCTCCGTTTATTGCCAAAACCAGACTTAATCTAATTGTTCCTAATTACGTCTATTTATAATTATTTGCTCGGGGGTCAGATTTCTCAGGTGTAGACTGCAAGTCAGCGGTTCCCAGGCCTTTCCAAGTGGATTCCGCTGAAGCTGCCGACAGGTGGACGGTCAAGTATCACATTAAGGTGAATTATGGGGAATGCAATTGCACCTGTCTTTGGCGTGGGAATGCGCGTGATTTTTGGGGTGCTAACTTTTGTTACCTTAACTTATATACTGGCAATGCTACAAGACCGCGATCATACGAGACGAAAATTTATCCTTATCTCGTTCGTTAACTTTATATTTTAAATTTTAATTTTAACGGAAATCACAAATATAATATGTACACACAGGTTTCGCGTCAAATTCACAAATAAGTGCGCATGGTACGTAATGTGTTAAACATTGCTTTACTGCATTGAAATAAAGTTTTTCGTGGAACTTTTGTAAAATTTTTTTATGTGTAACTTTGCAAAGAATTGAGCCAATCCGTCGCGCAGCTTAAATAACTACTTGAAGTTTTAGTAAATCAAAGCACTTGCATTTGAAATAGTTTGCTGAATCTCCAGTTGAATCACGTATCTCAACATTAGTTCCGTTTACGTTCCCAGCTAAATTTGGAAAACTCCTCTTATTAGTTTATCGGGCGAGAAAATATAGTTTTCTGTAGTGTTATGGTCGAGTCTCCGCGAAGAATCAAGTTAAATAATTTAGCGAAGTATTTTCCCCTGAAGCCTATGGTTGACCGCTACTCCAACAATTTGACAAATTTCTTCCTGAGTCAACGTCGCCTCTGGTTGATCGCTGCACCGGTCACGCTGGCTTCGTAAAGCGGGACCCCTGCCCGCTTCGTGGCGGGCAGAGCTGTGGTGTGAAAGTTTGGCCGTGAAGTGTGGTCGAAGTATGAAATAACGGCACTTCAATGGAGAACACAAAATGACAAGTCGAAAGCTATATACGGTTGATTGTTAGAGCTTTCAAGCATTCCAAAGCTCTTGCATCCATTAGTGTTGCTGGTTCGAGAGAGAAGGAAAGTGTGAAGAGTACGAATATTGCCAGCAAACAGTTGATTTCAATCAAATATCTCAACTACGAACGGCTGAGCTGCTATGCTGTAGTTTTTACTAACACATTCTCGAATATGGTAGGTCGGTGCAAGCAGCCCATAAAGAACAACACATATGTAGCATCCACCAGCCGTTAAAATCAAATATCAAAACATTACTGGAGTACGAAGAGGTATTTATACCTCGCTCAAAGTATTGCATATTATTGAATAAACATAAGGCAGATTCTAAACATTTTCTTTGCCAGAAATTTTTTATTAATTAATTTTTTTTTTTTTAAGCCGAAATTCACTAATCAGAATCATAAAATATATAAGAAGGAAAATATAGCAGAGAGTAAATTTCTTACAAACGCGTCTCACAGATTTTGCCTAAGCCAATTTTCCATCAAGGTGATTTAGCAAAATATGTAAACAAATTGCTGTCGAAAATTGTAAACAAATCACTACATGAAAGATATACATGCTATCACCTTTTAACATCCCCTAATTTTAGCGGCAGAGCTCTTGCAAAGTATATCTTTCTTTTTCGCACACTGACCTTTTTTATTTATAGTTTTTATACCGTTCGTGAATAAAATTCTTACGCACACCGATTTAATTTTTATAACAGTAAATGTTCTTCACTGCGGAGAGTTGCTATTTCACATTATTCACACTTCGGTGAGGACTAGCGGGCCGGTCGTGCGGCGTGATGTCCAAATGGCATGACCGAAGGAGCGGGTCGGCCGGCGAGATTTGGCGCGTGGAAACCGAAATTTTTAAAATTTTTCTGTCGGTATAAAGGAGGCAAGTCAGAAAGTGGAGAGAGATTACTAATTTGGATAAAAGATTCTTAGATTCTTGAAAAGTTAACCGCGATCAAGTTATTCATAGTTAAAATAAAATAGTAAAATCGAAGGAAATGATAGTGTTAGTGTGTGGAGAATGAGCGTACCGACAGGGGCTACCCCAAAATTCGTTAACATAATTCATAACCTTTCGACAGGTTTTCTACTGCATACGTTCAGCATCGAACAGCCGCCGCGTTTATTTTGCGAACATGGCTCTTGAACGCTATTACGCTTAATTATGCAGTGGACAGAGACTTTCCTCAGTGTAATCTCTGTTCGTTTCTGTGCTTATTTTTTTCCGTTTTCAAAAAGGAAGAACCGTTAAGCTCGAAACCGCCGAGAAAAAAATAGAAGCACCGGTAGAATAGAAAAGAATATATAAGAAAAAATAGTAAATGCAGAGAAATGCATAATAATAGCCAATTTCCCGTGTAGTACAGAAGAGGGGGAAATCAAGTTCATAAAAAAAGCAGTATTCGTTAAAAAAAACGAGGTTAGTTTAGAGTTTCCTTTTGTATTTTTCTCCTACCCTTCTGAAAAGAGGAATAATTAAAATTAGTAAATCCATCTAAATTTTTTTGGTCTTCTCCAATCTCCCTTCATCACTGAGGGGTTCTTGGCCGGATAAGGGATCTCCCCAAAGGAAAATATACTGCCAAGGACTATCATTAGGGTAGTGAGACCAAGTCCCTCCTCCATATATCCTGGGTCCGGGTTCTTCTAGCCAACCTTGGCCGTTTGCTCCTAATATTCCCTTCTGCTGCGAGAAATTTTTTCGTTGTTAGAAATCTCGCCCTAGTAGGTAAGAGTGATCTCATACTAACCTGCCACACTATCGCGAATGCTAGCCTTCCAGCTCCTGCCGGTCGCATATCGTCATGATTGGCAGCAAGCCGGGCTGATCGCAGAGTTCCTCCACAACAGTAGTCATGTTAAGGGTTTACATATCCCTGCGCGCAGCGGAAAATAGGTTAATTAGGAAAATTATTTTGAAGGTTCTTTTATAAAAAATAAATTATTACTAGGCATTTTGAATTGATCTTTAAACTATAAAAAAATAATATTAACCATTTTTTTTCAATATGTGATCGCTGAAAAACATTGCGTCTCCTTGTCTGCATCATAACTAAAATTATCGGATTTGCAAATATCAAAATTAATCTTCTAAAGTAATCTTGAAGTTATAAACTTTCGAGGAAAATTGTTTCCAAACAAATAGAAATTTTCGATATCCGAAGCTTGAACGTGTGATTTTCGACAAAAACTTTCATGCTTCAGGTTTTGGAATCACTTCAACCAAGATCCAACTTTATGACGTAGAGCTGCATCTTTCTCCGAGTTTGTACAAGAGGTCCTTGTAGAGTTTTGGATATCCCACAAAAATTTAAACATTTACTTCACAAAGCCTATAAGAACTCACTTAACCACTCACTTACTGTTGTATAAAAGACATATGTCACTTTCCCACAGTGCCCAGATTGGTTGGATCAGTTGCATGAAGGACGAAGGGGAGCGTCGTAAAAATAACCCTACTTGGAAACGTCCGCGCACCGCCACAGTATGAGTCAGCGCCGATTGCATTAGTGTGACTTTAGAAAAACTCTAGCTGAAAAACAACGCTATCAGTGTCTAGTACTAGTATTAATTTACGGGTTATTTTATATGGGATTTACGAGGTTCAGTTTGTAACTGTAGGAACAAAAATTTCAAACATCCACAAAATTATTGGAGTTAAATGCCAACGTGACCGACGAAATACACTAAAAAGTTAGCTGAGAGCGCAGAGATCCAGACAAGGCCACATACATGCATGCTGGAAGCCATACGAAAACGATACTGCAGGGCTGAAAGCCGCGCGTGAATGTGGGAAGTCCGTGCAATTGAAGCCGTCAACTACCAGAGAACTTGAGGTTGCCGTACAAAGGGAGATCACGGGTATAAATTGTATAGATATGATCTTTTTGAGACATTTGGATGAACTGAAAAGCATTCGCCACATCTCTTTTTTCCTATCATCGCCCATTACTCGCAGTCCAAGAACTCATTCCTTCTAAACTTGTTAAAATTGTAACTAAGAATAAAGAAACACAATAAATGTAGTATCTACAATGCTCATGGTTGGCCCAGACGTAGTAAACTGCGTATAAAAATTGACTGAAGCTATGCTATGTTATAAGTTTTTTTCCATGGACATACATGCATCTACACTTATAACTCGCTGAACTTTCATTTTATTTTTTTTAAACATTTTTTTGGAAAAGTAATACACATTTTTATTGTTGTTCGAAAGAAGCAATACAGAAGAAAAATGAAATAAGAGCTACATCCGCGAGTGTTTTCATAAACACATCTCGCTTCGATAATTGAAACAACAACCATTGATCTATAAATGGACATTTATTTTAGACTCAAAAATAACATACTACAATACTGCCTTCGTTACAATTGTAAATCATTACAATTTAGTAAGAGCACACATGGTACATAGATATTGTCTACATAATGGCCAAAAAGTGATTCATCTCATTCTATCTCTAAACTAGGGTTTACCGAAATTCATGCGACAACATTTACACAACTTGTCTAAAAAATACTCTGTGCAGTATTGGACAAGTAAACGCGTATAAAATGCAACTTAATTTGCATTACCTTATTTTTCTATGTTCGATTTTTATGGATACTATAGATAATTGAATTCACGGTAACCTTGGATCATTTTGACACGTCTACGTTGTTCCCTTACGTTGTCCTTCATCCCATAGATTTTGAATATAAACCTTTC
This sequence comes from Proctacanthus coquilletti, assembly GCA_001932985.1. Taxonomy (NCBI): domain Eukaryota; kingdom Metazoa; phylum Arthropoda; class Insecta; order Diptera; family Asilidae; genus Proctacanthus; species Proctacanthus coquilletti. The sequence goes on along the minus strand of MNCL01000181.1, from coordinate 47,191 downwards.
CAAACTCGAGTGATTTGGGATCGTTGAAGCTCTGGGATTCTACCGAACTTGAAAACATATTCATGTCAACGTTGCTAGTGACAATATCCATGACAAAAACGGAAATTACCTGCGCTACATATGAAAGTTCTATGCTCTTTGTTTTTTCAATTGCTAACTTCTTTAAAGAAATTATTAAAATTTTTTATATATAAATCTACATAAAATTGCTTTTATATAAAATATTGTTGCTTCAAAACTTTTGAAATGTAGTATATTCAGTTTAAACTTTGTTGATCTCATTCGCATCGTAAATGCTATTAAATGATATCATTCATGTCGTAAATCTATATTGTGTTGTGAGAAATATATTTTAGAAAATTCATCTTGGTCCAGTAGGTCAAGAAGACTGAACTGGCCGTGACAAATCACTCGTTATCAGCTTCAGTGTTCCATATCACACACAAACAAAAGCTATTAAAAAACTCTAGATATATGATGATCAAGCAAAGACCGTCTTAGTACATTTTTGAAGAGAGTAATATCGAATACATCAGAAAGGTCACTATGAACATACCCATGCAATTAGTAGATTTATAGAAACTACCGTTAAAATTCAGTGTTAAGTACGTAATAGTACCTAACTTGAATTAAAATGGTTCTCTTTTAATGTGAATTACCTTCTAAAGGATATCGAATCTATATTACCAGTTACAGCTCGGTGGTCAAATGTTACGTCAGTTAGTTTATGATATTTTCGCAAAGAAATCATGTGAAGTGATATTAATCTATCATATAATGGTATAGGAGTCCATCAAAGACAGGTTCTACATTTAAAATAGGTCGGAAGTCTGACGAACTTACTTTGTACCGAATTGTTTTTATTTACACAAATCTGGTAATAACCATACTATTGCGTGCACTTAACTAGTATATGCACATATGGGTCTCAAAATGGAAAAATTGATTTGTTTGAAACAACCAATATCGGGTAATCTACATTACCATTTTGTTACATATGTATATAATCAGATATTGCAAATTTTTGAGCATATAAAATTTAGAGCACGTATATTTCATGTGAAATAAAATTTAGTATTAATGTGGATGTTATTACATCCTAATTTTTGTACAAAAAGAAACATGGAATCTTAATTAGCCAATATACTGAAAAATCTAGCTATAAATCGCAATACGTGTAATCTGAAATTAGTTAATACAACAATGTCGCTGCAAATCCGTTGTAGTGTAAAGGGTTAATAGAAGCTGTTCAGAAGGATTTGGTATATAAATTATTGCGATAGGCGTGCAGGAGCTCGAGCAAAAGCCGCTAATTTTTGCTCTGCTTTATTATGAAATTATACTACTCTACCCTCTTCCAATCTAGTTCAGGTATAAACCTAGCCGCTTTTAGGTTGTAATTGATAGTGAAAAATCTCTACAAAATTGTTAAATAGTGGCAAATAACTACATTAAAACCTGTCAAGTTGGCTTATAAGTTTGCTACCCTCCAATATCAAATCCCTTAAATTAAAAATAAAATCCCTTAAATTAAAAATAAAATTCTGAATTTACTTGCTTGATATACATTCTTCCAAATATTGTACTCCTTGTTATAGAGACAGATAAAATATTCCACATTTGCATAGAACTTACTCTCTTAATTTACTTAAAATTTGTTACTGCTGTTCCTTGAAATAATTAAGTTAACCACTGGAATTGAAACAGAAAGGACATGCTTGGACTAGGTTTCCCAAGACTATCGGAGTTTCTAACGTGTCCAAACAATCTTCATCTCTTCAATATTATAACACGATGAAAATCCAAACAATATATCCAAATTACTTACTTATGTTATCCCCCCGTTTAACATGGAACTTCAGTGCATATTCTCTTATTTTTCACACTATTACTGTGCAACTACCTGCAAAACTTAGTCATAAATTGCTTGCGTTTGAATTTGATCAGTTTGTGACTTTAAGTGCTTACAATTAGACCGTTTGGATTTATTCAATTAAAAAACAATTTTTTTTTACTAATTTTTGTTAATTTTATTCCTTACATGAATGTATTCTCGTTTTACTGTAAAAATTGGTCAACACTCGACCAACTTTTGTAATTTTCAGAACGATCCTCTTATAAGCCGGTCACTTGCAAAAGTTGGTTATAACATTTTGCACCACAGCTGGCCAACTTTCGCAGGTATAAATAATGATAAGTATTCTAATAGTATATTATTTCGTTTTCAGGGCGTGAAAACAATATTTCCAGAAGTTCACTTGCAATCGAGTGACGCTTTTTTCATCTAGTTCATCCATTCGAATAGTAAGGCAGACTTGAGTAAATTGTAAGTAATATTTTATGTAAATTTACTGGAAAATACTTGATAGAGTTATCTTAAGACGGAAATTTACCTATAGATAATTAAATATACGTAAGGATAATTTAAAACCTGGTATTAAAATGTTAATTTATAATAATGTGAGAAAGTTTTGAAAAACGACAAATTTATGTAAAAAAGGTAAACAATTATGTACACAGATAAAAAATATATATTATTTTACTACATTTATAATGACTTAAACATTAAAGATTTCATAACGTGTACATATTTAAGCATTACCAGAGATCACAATATCACATACTATAGTTTTGATCCAACATGTATAGCAAGTACTCCATCATACTCATGGGCGTCAATGACAATTTGTGCTTTACCGCTTTCATCAATCGTAATCGTTTTCCCGGAGCAACCTTTTCCAGTCTTAGAGCCACTTATGATGTCGCAGTACCGACCAGGTTGTAAGCATGTTTGTAATTCCTTCTTCAAATTTACAGTGTCGCCATTGAAAGCTATAAAACCTTTTTCGCCTTTACAGAAAGCGATCTGATTCTTTCCATTGTCCCACCAATTACTGATTTGTGTTCCTTTTACAGCATTGTTAAAGCCTACCATGTTGTATATTTGTCGCCATCGATGTTCACAAATGAATCCATTTCCGCAAGTATCATCTTGATTGATAGTTGGCGAAATCAAATTACCTTCTCTGTCCGCAGGCGGTCCTTGGTCCATACTTGAGAAAGAGAAAGAACTCATTATCCGTGGAATTCCGTAACCATATGCTAATCCAAATGCTGTTGCCATTTTGTACTGTTTTGCAGTCTTGTAAGTAAGAATATTTGGGTCGTTTCCACGCTGATTGTCATGATTATCAATAAAAACTAAAGCATCTTTCGATGGAAGCATTCCCCAGTCTGGTCCGAAGGTTCTTAACCATTTCAGATCATTCCTACCGGAAAACGCCCTCCCTAATTCAGATCCAAATTTAAATTCTGTCACCGTACCAAGAGAATTATATTCAAATTTGGAAATAGCTTCACCGCCAAGATCAATGACTTCCTGAGTAATAAAAGGTTTGGAATTCTCAGCAAATCCATGTTCCGTATTCAAATTTTTAATTTCCTTGTAAATCGCCTTAAAAGAAATAAATGGCTTTAGTTTTGTAATTAAAAGAAAAATTATAATACCTTCAGATCTTCCGGCCACATATGTTTGGCGGCATCAACTCTAAAGCCAGCAACTCCCAGATCCACTAAATGATTTAAATATTCGACTATTCTTTCACGTACCCAAGATACTGTTTGATTCAAATCTTTAAGTCCAACTAACTCACAATTTCGAACCTCATAAGGATTATTGTAATCATTAATTGAACAAGTGGGATGAAAATCGTTTTTTGTGTATGGAACTGCCGGGAAATACTTTTGTTTTATGTCTGCAGTAGATCCTCCAGTACCTATAGGCGAAGCTTGTTCCGCAGCCATATGGTTAAAAACTACGTCAACGTAAATTCTCACTCCAACTTTATTACACCGACGGACCATATTAGCAAAATCACTTTCAAAACCAGAACGGGTTGTTAGAAGATAGGATATTGGTTGGTAGCGTTCCCACCAAGGTCTTCCATTTACAATAACATTTTCATTAGGTGGTGAAACCTGCACACCACCGTAACCCTTGGGCGCAAGGAATCTTTCGCATTCATCTGCAATGTCGCTCCATTTCCACTCGAACAAGTGAACAATAGTACTCCGATTATCCCATTGATGCGGGTTGTGCTGACTTAAAATGCCGTAAGAGCTACACAAAATAACAAAAATTATGAATAGCATTTTTACTGAGGATAATTTAAACTGATCAAAGTATTTATAGCAAAAAATAATTGAAAGAATGAATTGTTCAATTTGCACTTGATAAGATTACACCAAGAGCTTATTTTATTCGTCACAATTTCCGCAAACTCTAGATACAACTAGTCCAGATGCAATCAGCCCGTAATCAGCAATCAGCATTAGGGGCTATTGTTCATAAATAAAATCAATTGACATTGAAATTAATTAGTAAGTAAAGATATTCTCAACACGCAATATTTCTGTATGACCTGCGTTCGGAGTTAGCACTTCTCACTGAAGAGTGCTTTTCGAATTTTTCTCCGGTTATAAATACCCTCGGTAATTGTTCCTCTCGATAGAAAGGGAAGGATGTTAAAAGATCCCAACTTTTTATCTCTTGATGAGTGTGCGCAAATAAAGACACTTGTATATAACATCCTCTATTTTTATGTACACAAGTGATTTCGAATTTTGTAAAGTCAAGTGCAGCTACGGTTTTTCCTATTCATGGCACTGAATAGTGATAATGATCTTTATAATGAATTTATTAGTTTTTTATTATGTTTTTGCGTTAGGTCTTTGACCGCACTTAATTATTTTATCAAGATTATTTGTAATACACAATTTTTTTACAAGTAAAATAAAAGTATTATTTATTATTCTTGCATATTGCATAATATTTATATATATAATTTCATATTGGGGCAAATTGCATATTATGCAATATGCATATTGCATATTGCATAATATTTATATATATAATTTCATATTGGGGCAAAATTGTAAAAAAACCAATCTTGTTTATAAAATTGGTAAAGGAATCTCAAAATAAATTCTCGAAAAAAATGGGTTCTGGAGACTATGAACGAGCTCTAGAAATGACATTTACCATTTTTCTAAAAATGTAAAACTACTAAATAAATTTAATTGATTTTTTACCAATGCAAAGTTTAAAGCCCAAGTATATATCATTTGAATACGTTGCACGATATGTGACATATGACGTATTACATATGGCATATAATGTATCGTATTAGAACACGTCACGTAATATTAAATGTAAATAGCCACTTTGCACCTGCGACGTGTGATACTACATATTACACCTGACACAACAAGAAAACTTAGAGAGAACGCATAAAAAATAGCTAAGACAAAAAACCGCGGGTAACTGAGTACACAAGGAAATGAAACATCTTTCCGCGATGTTAATGTAAATATTCAGAACAGACATATATTTTATAAATTTTCGCAATGAACTTACGAAGAGTTATAGGATAGTTTATTAAAATCGTAATATATAAATGGAAACTTTACGAAATAATTATTCATTTTTTCGTATTTTATTTTACTACAATAAAGCTTTGAAAAAATAGCATTTTGTAAGACTAGTGGTTTTGGAAAAATTTTGTATGCAGTTTTCTCATATTTTCTTACTTTCCGATTGAGAGCATTAAGAAAATTGTGATTATACCAAAATCATATTAACGTAATAAACGAAAATGTTCACCGAATCTTTATTATTATGATACATTACAATTTCATCAATCAAAATTAGATCAATTTTTAATGTCTTGTATTTAGTGTTTTTAGATTCATTTAGGGAGACTGTAGACTTTGATATTTTTAAGCATGAACATTTCCTTCCCATTCCTTTCTAAATGACCATTGTGTTAGTTGTAGACAAGATGAAATTTAAGAGTCTGCAAAATAATTCTTGTAAATGTACCATGTTTACAATCATGATGTTGATGATCAGTGATCATTGTAAAACAATAAATATTAACTATATACAGCCATATATATGCATATGTAGGTTGCTATTTATGTATCCGAAACTGGCAAAAATAGTGTTGCTAAGCGCTACCGGACATATACATCGTAAAGTTTGACATTGTTTAAGGTATTCTTACTCAGAACGTTTGGTCATACGGATGCTATTTGTGTTGTTGTTACATCTCAGTCAAAAAATGTAATTAACTCGTGGGAATTTTTGTGTGATGATTTTCTACGAGTTTCGACGTGGATTATCTCAACAACCGTGCATCGATCAACTCACTTCGGCTTTTGGCGATGAAGCACCATTTAAAGCCTCTGCATATCACTGGTTTATGAGTTCAACTGTGGCCGTCGTTCGCTCACGGACTGCTGTGCGTGAACTGATATTGCAAGACCGTAATGTGAACTGATACTGCAAAATCATAATGTGATACTGCAAGATTGTAATGTGTGTGTGTCCCTGGGCATTAGTGTGACAAGCATACATAAGATTATACATGAACATTTAGCCGTGAAAAATATTTATACCCGTTGGATTCTACATAATTTGATAATCGCTCAAAAAAATGATCGCGTCGATTGGTGCAAAGATATGCTCAAAAAATACAATCTTGATGGGTCAAAAGCCGTGTATAACATCTACACAGGTGACGAATCTTGGATCTATGCACATGAGTCCGAAAGTAAACAGCAGTCGACTGTATGGGTTTTCCAAGATGAGCCAAACCCAACAAAAGTTGTTCGCGCAAGAACCACTTCGAAGCAAATGGTCGCCTGGGATTCCAAAAAAAAAGAACGGTTCAAGCGTATGCAAAAGGGTATGGATCATCGCGGAGAGTATTTTGAAAAACAATAAAACCATGATTTAATGATAAATATTTGCTTTTATATATACATATATAAAGGTAACTTTAGAGTGGGTATTTTTCTGGTACGAATGATAATCGCATAAAACTCGCTGAGGATAAATGAGCCGTTTATTTTGAAAGTGGGGCAAGTCCACTTTTCAAATAATTTCCATTTTGTATTATATCTACTGCTATGAAAGCCAAAACAATGTAAAGTATAATTTGTAGAAAAATGGACTTACCCCTCTTTCAAAATAAACGTCTCAAATATAACTATAAAAAAAGAGATGTTTACTTGGATGTATATGCATATAAATATTTATAAATGACGAATAAATTCGATAGCTTATTTTTTATTCACATCAGTTGTCGCTATTATATAAAAATATTCTTTTCACCAGTACTGCACCGATATTTTGGTTTTACACTGATTTTAATTATCTCTTTTAATATGGTTGTTAATTTTTGAAATATGAAACAAACATTGTTTTATACATTTTAAAGTTTTATTCTTCTTAATTGTAACACGCTTCTGCTTCGCCTAACGACTTCTCGACTTTTGCTATTATGGTTTGTATAAGAACAAATTCAACTGGCGGTCCCTGACATAAATCCTCAATCAGAATTTTATTCTATTTATCAAAGCTCATGTCGAAATGTTCAGTATTTTGTTTTTTTACATGAGGGCATCGACTTTACTTATTTCATCAACGATAACGAAGACGTGACGGGAGTAATAATATTTTATTATTTTTAGCCTTTTTATAGAAAATGGATGAATTGTCATAAAATTTTGCAATTTATTCGGAGTAATACTAAATTAATCTTGTCTACTGTTGTTTTTATAATTTTCTGCATAAGATGTTAATAGCAATAATACAAATTTATGTCTAAAACCGAAAAATGTAAACTGTTTTAATCAACTAAACAAAATGAAAAATAAAAGCTCGGTTAAATCATAATAAAGGCTGGTTTATAAGAAAAAACTAAATTTGTTTATTTCTAATCAATCCAGTGAACAAAATTAGATACACCCTAATACACTACATCTAGAGCTACTTGACGTGAATTAATTAAAAAAAACACAAATTTTAATGAAATTTAATATGGACTCCTGTCGAATGCGATTGTTCTCTTAGTCCGCTTTATGGATGTAATTTAAACGCTAATTAGGTATGAAAATCTGTTTGTTTATGAATCCCAACGTATTCCTAACTCGCCAAGATCATCCTTTTATTTAATATTTCATTCACAAATACATAGGACATTGTCCTATGATTCCTTTGAATATGAGGCCTACTTTCACAAGAAAAGATAAATGCCTTTCGATTTCATCAGTTCTACTAATTACTTTTAAATGAGAAAATTTTGGTGACGGAAATCAGAGAGAGGTTTTTTCTCCATATATCACTAAATACTTCAAGTGTCTAGTAGTTAAATAAGCTGAACTTCTTATGCCAAAGATTGCCATTAAAGCATATAAACCCCTTCCTCAGGGGTTTCTGTTGATTTTCGCCATGTTAATCTGCGTGATAACTACATATTTGAATTTGGCGACGCATTTCTGCCAATAATGCTTTTCAAAATGTTTTCGCAATTTAATTAGCAACACTGTAAATCCATATTGGACTACTATTTTATGGTGTACTGCATTGAGTCGCATATAGCAGTCTGGTACTTGAGATATTTTGTTTCAATAATCCATCGAACTGTAACGACTTTCTCCATATGACATAAGAATGTATATTCCCGAAGGCATTTGAGATATTCCGCTTTTAAATAAAGATCAGTCGGAAAGCGCTTTTACATTTGGTGTAAATGAGAAATGGCAATAAATCTTAATTACCCAAAGCAAATCTTTGAGATTTTTGTCAAAGGTGTTTGTTATATTTTACAAAATGTTTTTCCCTGGCTCGTATGTCTTTATGGGCTTTCTTTTTTCATTATGGTTCTTCATATCATTCTGTTGTTTTAGTTTTTTCTATGTTACTAAGTCGAGCTTTCTTGCATTCGTCGGGGATTATATTTGGAGTTCTACCTTAATATAATTGGACAGGTTTTTCTCCTGTGCTGGAGTGGATAGTATCATTGTACTCATTTATGGATCTTTCCAGTAACTCTTTGAATCTTCGCTCTATTTCGTTAATTTTAAACAATCTCCAAAAGAGTCGAATGAAAGTGTTCTATTTGCCCATTTACTTCACTTTTGTAGGGGGTGCTTTAAAAACTTTTTTCAATTCGTATTCCAGCATACACGATATGGGATTCTGTGCTAGGACTACTTCTGATACGCTAAAGAAAACTTGCATGTTTCTTAGAAGTTGCTTTATGTCTTCAATTGATTTAAATTTCATAGGTTTGGCTTGGATATTTGTGGATTGCCGTTAGAATAAAAATTTTTTCTGTAGAGTAAATTTCTGTATGTAGTGTGTGAATGGGAGTGGGAGTAATGAATTAGTTGTGTGGATGTCTTTCATATTTATTTTCAGACTGTGTGCTTTTTGTAAGGGGATTGGTTTATTGCTCATTTTTAGGAAATAGTATTTTTCGGGAATATGTAGTCTGTTTTCCTGGGGAATGCGATGAGCTTTACGGTGTGTTTCAAGGATTATTTCATCTTGTTCGATTTCACTTTCAATATCTGTGACGATTTTCCGAGTAAAACGTACTCTATAATGCCTGAAATGTGCGTAAATTTCCTCTACCTTTTCCATTACTGACTCCTTCGTCATAAAACCATTTATAATGGGAGAATTCAAGAATCGTTTGAAAACATATAATGTCTCTGAATATTCAGGCCAGATTATGATGTGCGGGATATAATAGGAGATGGGACTTTTTATTTGACATGACGACACATTAAATAAAGACCTTTAAATATTCAAACCTCCCCATCCTCGACCTTATTAAAACTAGAAGGGTTTGGAGCAGTAAATTAATATACATCTTTTACAGAATATTTAAAAGATTTTCCCAGGTCTATATTGAACTTTAAACTTATTCTAAACATTTAAAAAGAAATTTTCTATCTACGTTTGCAGTAATTCAGGTATACCTATTTATAATGATGTGTGAGACAACGTAAATACCAACGTTTGTATTCCTAAATTTTTCCATTCTAACTACTCTAACTCCCAAAATAGAAGATAGCACTTAGAACCAAATATGTTATATGTCCATATCTCACTATTTTGTAACACGGACACTGAACACCAGATCTCGTATTTAGTTTAACTGTTATTATTAAATAACTTTTTGTATCCCGAACTAGAAGGCCCTCTAAAGAAATCCTGCCTTTGGTCACGTATATATGAGCATTCGCGAAGTTCGACCTAATTCCGTACAAAACTGCATTTTGGCTCTCTGTGATAGGATGCATCATCGAACACATCTGGCTCTGTTAATGAGTTCTTTGGATAATCCCATGCCCTTTAGCATTAGCAACTTGTGGTAGTCTCAGCCAATGCAACATGTGATCTAGCATACCGGTCGCAAGTATGGCTAGGTGTAGATATACGGTCTCAGGCATATAAGCGGTATTGTTAAGAAGTACTTAGGTCATTGAGTAAAATAGGAACAGTATTGTATACTATCGCAGTAATAAGACCTATCGATGTATTATTTGTATACAAGCTTTGCATAAGTCGAATAAAGAATCTGAATCTGAACAGCCAATGAAGGAAGTGGATAAGAGGTACTTAACAGAATCATTTTTTACTACAATTGAGCACTACCACCCACCACCCGACACAAACTGCGATACAAATTTAAACCGTGACTGTCATTCATTTGTTGACACCAGGATCAGGTGTTATCACTTGCGACAAATCAAATCACTTAAAATTAGGGAACAACTGAAAGTAATGAACCTAATAAATGGATATTTCTAAAAGAAAAATAATTTGTGAATGAGACACACAATTTTGACGTTTGTAAGTTGTGCAGAACCGTGAAAATAACCTAATTTTCATTACCAACGGGTCCAGTCAAGGAAGATGTTCTTAAATTAAATTTAATTATAAAATAAAAAATGGAGAAGAGTATTCAACGCGTTGAAATATCGTGTCCAGTTTATGAGAAATTCAATTTTACTGAAAATTAAGAAGAATGAAAAGCGTAATGCCAATGGTCAATAAAGGTCAATCGACATTGACAATGGTCAATAAAGGTCATCGACAATTAACGAATGAAGGCAATCGTTTTCTATATGTAGAGCCGCCTCATGAGTTAGCGTAGAGGTTATATTTTTTTGTCTCTCTAGTTAGCGTAGAGATTGTATTTTTTTGCAGTTTACTTAATAAATTTTGAAGAAGCCCATTGTAATATGAAAAAACTTAAAAATTCAAAAGTCAAAGGTATTATGCCTGGTATAATCATACTAAAAAATGTCAAAAATATAAATATTACCCAAAACTGTAACACCGATAAAATCAATTTAAAAGGAAATTTTATTATTTACTTCAGAAACTAAAACAGCATAGAGAAGAATACCTGTGTATACATAAAAATATAGGAATATTTAATACTACTTAGTCTTATAACAAAAATCAAAGAAAACGAAAATTTGCCACATTTGGAATTGTAGTTACACCTGGAACAACTGGGCAGTGAAAAAACATCGAAGACCTCATTTTTAATGTAGTTAGCCTTAGCACAGATAGCCTGATCATTATTAATTGTAAAAAAAGAAATTTAATATCAACCCTAGTAACCCCAATATAGTTATACCTGTGATTTCGTCGGAGCGTTAATCTGACGGTGGAAGTGTTAAAATACCATACCACCTTAAAAATGTACCATAATATAAACATACGTTCATACGGTGATTTCCGCTCAGTTCTCACATTTTTTTTCCATTATTAAGTTTTCAACATGCATGATCTAGACGCCCCTAACCAATCCAAAAATCCAAGATCTTGTACCTGAAATTCGAAGAACTACATCTTACAATTTCCATCCATATGAAAATAATACAAATTTTTAACTAATATTAAGTGATAAATAGATAAAGTCAAAGTAAATTTCTTAAAGTGCACTGTTAATGATAAAATGAATAAAGTTTTGTATGATAAAATAAACTGTTTTTATCTTTTCCGCCCTATAGGTTATTTTTAAAACAATTGCAAGAGCAATTCAAATCTTTGAAGCTCTCATTGCGTTTTTTTAGTAATTACAAAGGAGGTAAACATTGCCCCTTTGATTTTCTATACGTTTGTTTCCAAAAACTACAGCAAAATAAATTTTTTTCGGTGTAACGTCAATAAATAAAAACAAATATCATTTAAACGCATTTTATCCTTACAAGATGATTGTTGATAATTATAACTTGCCAATCGAATGTATTATATTAAAAAACGAATCATCGAAATCAAAATATACCTACTTATTTAAGGCATCTCCATTTTTTTTTCTGTCAGTAATATTCAAATCTAAAGATATACTGAAGAGCTCCACAGACGGTATAGTGGTTCTGAGACTACCCCAGCATTTAAGCCGGGCTGAATCCTGTTATCCCTATAGCTATCCGAACAACCGATTACCAAGTTCCCCGAACTCATTTGCATAAGTCAGCGATCGTTGCGGAGAAATCGCGCGAAATGACTAAGCTAACCGTAAGATAATAATAATAAAACAAAAATTTGGAATAAACGTTTATTACGATATTTATAATGCAGACAGAAAAACAGACAACGCTTCAGGTGAGCTTTACAATTTTTTTTTGTTTGCTGACTGCGACTTTCGATCAGGGACGGAAGGTGGAATATTTCAAGCAGAAAGTAGAAATATTTTAATGCGGGGAATTGGGGTGTACTTATTGTTCTTTGGTTTTATTAGCGAGATATGGGCGTTATAACTTTCGCAAACATCACAACAGAAAAACTTTTTCGAGAGATCGTTAAAACAATTTTAGTTCGTGAAAATTTTTTTTAGTTTATAAATGATAAAGTAATTACACTTCATTTCTATATAAAAAAAAGTCGATAATTTGGTAAAGGAAAATATTGACTTTTACAATTTTTAAAAGCTTTTCGTTGAATTCTGAGCCTTTCTAGGCTTTTATGTCAATCTTCTCTCTAAATAGGTCCAGGAAGGCCTAACCGAAAAGTCGACGAACAAACTTTTACCTATATACAGATGTACTAAAATCCATTGATTAGAAATTATACATTGTAGAAGTTGTACTACACTACACATTCATTTGAAAGTATTTAGAAAAGGCATATGAAGTTTTCCATTCGAATGGAATCCGCGTGGAGTATACTGATTTTAACAATCGTATATATTTTGAATTCTTCATTATGACTAAGTGTTTATTAATTTTTTTTTACATATGCTTTGAAACTATTTTTGTTTTTGTGTACAGTAGATTTGTAGACTATTTTCTTCGTAAACAATTATAAGTACTTTATGTTCATAAATCGTAACGCATATTGTTTTCGTGCCCTTATTAAGGATAATAAAGAATAGTGGAAAATACTGAAGATAAAATTGATGTTTTGAATGCCGACATAATCGAATCAAAACATCGGAGCAAAAACATCTCTCGATAAATTGAAAAGTAATGTGTTATTTTAACAATAAACAAATAATCATTTTAATAAAGACCACAAATATTTGTAAACTTATTATTTCCGATTATTAAAATTAATTCTCGGCTATAATTCTTTAATCACAATAATAACAGCAACTCATATCACTCAAAGATGTCTCAAAAATCATCAAACCTTTTAAAAGAAAGAGTGCTTTTATTTTTTCTAAATTCCAGATTCAATTATTGTTATTATTTTTGCTCGTTGCTCAGTGAAGAACTTCTATAAAGTATTCGCACTTTAAATTCACCCTTATGCAAGTCAAGTTCACTCTTTTGCAAATCAAGTATTTCTACTACTACTTCAAAAATTGAGGGATCATAATCTGGACAAAGTTTGGTTGATCAGACAAGGCACGTTCTACTCTTTCTACCACTATCACTCACATTTTCATTTTGTTTATTAATTTATTTATTTTATAACGAAATTTTACCTGAAAACAATTGTTCTTTTAAAATTTAGTTTGAATTAGGTAAATGAAATGCTCAAAAATTCTCCATTTTTGATATATTTGTTACGTTGTTTTTATAGCACATAACCAGAGTTATAGTTATAAAATCTGTTCGTAATTCTTTCTTTTAATAACCCGGCGTTAAAAACAAATTTTTTTAGCTTCTAAGAATTTTCACTTATTTCAAATATCCAACATTGAATCAGATTTATTTATTTATTTACTTAGATTTTATTTATTGTATGCTACTGATAGTATCAAAGCTATAATTTACTAGATATGTAGTGGCATAGAGCGCTACTTATTCATTAGACAAATTTTAAATTTATTAGATCTCGAAGAAATTTTTATTCAAAAGTGATCATATAGTTACAGTAACACAATTTGGGAATGTATTGTTCATGTTTGAAAAATAGGCTCCTAGATTTCCAGTATTTGTAAGTTGACTTATTGAGAATTACATACTAGACTCTAGACGAAAAAAAGCTTTGATTTTATATTCTTATGTATTTAGTTGTATGTTCTAATATGATAATTCAGCTCAGAATTATTTTGTACTTTTTCAATTTTTAAATCACATTATTTATAACGTAATACATAATCATGTAACATGTAACTTTTCATTTTTGAAGAAGTTGAAAGTTGAAAATGAAAAGCTAAATTTAGGTATCAATTCTACCTTTTCGTATTCCGTTAAAGGCTTTCCGCGTGGCATTATCTTAAGGAAAAGCTTTTTTACCCATTTATAATAATATAAAGCTGGGATTGTACTTACTTAATTCAATGTTCGTCTTGACTTTACAATTTTGAAATGAATAAAATAGCCCTTTTCAACAATTCGAGCGTACTTCAACATCAAAGCAAACCAATAAATTGAATGACTATACATCATATTTCACAAATATTAACGGCATTAACTTGTAAGTACATTCCTTGGAGACATTTTTTCATTTCGGCGAGTAAATTTATAATTTTGAAACGGACTATATGATGGCGTAACATTGTTAATGGTGATTGTGAGAAATCACCCATGAAGAAATGTTTAAAAAGAAGTTTCGTTAATACAGAAATAAATTTGTTCTTGTATATATTTTAAAATGTTGTATTTCGAGAAACGTGAATGCATCCAATTCTGGTTTTAGACGATAGATACGTTCCCAAAGAATATGTGTAAAAAACATTTGTGCAAAAAAATACATTTCATTTAGGAAAAAATATAAGATTGGTTCCGGACCTAAGAAATCAGCAAAAATAACACAGTAAACCATATAAAAATTCATGTTAGAATCATCACTTTTACATGCTTGCACATTTTATTTCATAAAGATTGCATATCAACATGTATTTTTATTGCTATTTGAAAAGGAAAAAAACATGTCGCTAATACATAAACACAAAAATTTGGCAAAGTGATATGAGTTACGCATAAAAAGATTTTATGCGTTGTAACTTTCTGATCTAATATCGCGGATATTGTATTCGTACTCTGTTGATGATATTCTTTCTGTGACCTCTTCAACTTGAAGTTGTAATAACAAAAACATTTTTACTTCTTAGAATTTGGGCCGATCGTGTTAAATCAAAATAAATCGTGTACAAAGAGAATGAATTTTTTTTTCTAATTCGTGTTAATTCAATCGTGTAAAAGAAGTTCAGTAAAAAGAGAATTGGGTATATGTACATACTTAAAAAAATACATGTTTTTGATTTGCCTATATTCTTATTGCTTTTCTAAGTATCAGTGAATGGTTTAGATTATTCATGATTTTAATTAAGTATTCCACATCAGAAAAAATCAAATTATTTCCTTAAAATATTTTTATAATTAATGAAAAATAATAATTGTTTTATTAATCTAAATGTGGAAAACTTTAAGTTAAGTTTTTCCTCTTGTTGTTTTTTTATAACACATAAAAATATATTTCATATTAAGGTGTGACGCATGTGCGGAATTCTGTGTTTACTTTGATGTATGCTTTACGTTGTGACAGTCTTGTATTTAATTTTTTAGGCGTTTGACGTAACGTAAGTCTTGTTATGTACGTTACACCCCACTTTGTAAAAATCATCGCTTCAATATTTGGATTGATGATCCTCAGCTTTATATTATATTTATATTTTGCCCAACATCATTTGTTCATGTATTTCGAAAGTTTCAATTCACAATCCTTTTAAAAAGAGCCTACAATTTATTACAAACTTAAATGAATGAAAATTTATATTAATACCGATACTTGCCCATATTTGAAATGGGGGCTTTTTCCATTTACTTTTTCATTTATTATATGTATCTGCTGATTAGAAAGTTTTACAACTGCATCTGATGACTAGAAAGTTTTACCATTATTGGATGCATGGAAACCTCTCACGTACAAAGTTAACGCCAAAGGCTAAATTTTCTAATAATAATTTTGATGATGACATAAAATGAAACATAGAAAAATTTTTAGCATGGTTTTTATAAAAACTTTCTTATGAAATGTAGAGAAAAAATGTGAAAAATACTTTATATCATGTTTATAATAAAAAATTATTATTTTACTATTTATAGTCCGAAATATTCCGAAATATTATAATTAATTCATAAACAAAACTAAGAAATTGCTTCTATGTTACTAAAATAATTATAACCAAACAAAACAATCAATTTTCAACTGACAGCCTCCAAAATAATTTTTGGATGTCGTAGATTTTTGTTTTGTTTTAAAACTTTTGAATACACGAAAAGACAGGAATCAAAAATTACTTAATAAATAAATCAATTAAAAATAGTCTGTATTCTATTACCAAAACGCGTGATTTGTTTGTATAACATTAAAGAAGTTTACGAAGTTAAGTAAAAAAGCCAAATCGAATATGGGAAAGAAAATTAGAAGAATACGACAAACCTAATTTAATTTAATGCGAATAACTTACCATCAAAACCTTTACCAATATTAAAAATAAAAATAAATGAAACACAGGCAGCTAACATCTCCATGATCTTTAATTCCAAAATAGTCACCTTTTTCATGTAATTCAATAATATTTGATAATTAATATCTTTTATATGGACATGACACAAGTAGACAAACAACGACTTAATTTGTGTGACAATAACACGGTTAGTATATTTGTTTTTTGCATTTTTGAATATTAATTTAACAATTGATTATTTAATGAACTTAATTGTATTTGCTACACTCAATTCTACAATTGAACAGTTTCTTTAGTTACGAAAACATAATACGTTCTCATTTTGCGTTTAATTCGCCTAATTAAAAACTATTCTCATAATTACAATATGACACGGGAACCTACGACACAAATGATAAAAGACCTCGTCAGAAGAAACCGGCTCTTTAAAAAAGAACATGTCTGGAAAAGAAAGACTGCAGGTTACTAGAGACTAAGAAATACTGCTTCGCTATCATTAACCACAAATATTTCAATCACCTCTTGCGTATTTCTCTACATAAACAGCAACCAAACAAATTTTCTACTTGACTATAAAGCTTTATTGGACTATTAAGCTATTCCGGACTTTAAAACGCATTATGTTAATAGCATGCTTTTGTTTCCTAAAATAGTCAAATCCTAGTGAAAGAAGTGTAGTGTGTTTAAAAGCGCGGAAGCTCAAGGAACATTGTACTGCTGTAGTGTTTGATAAAAAGTGAAAGATGAAAGAATACAACTGCGCATACTTTAACAAGATTTCTGTTATTTTAGCAAAGTTTAAAGAAGATATTCGTCCCAGATTTCTTTCATTTACTAAAGGCGTAGAAATTATCTCACGCTTTAGTTACAGCAAGGCATACTTATGTTCTTTTTTAAAGGCAGGGTTTTGCAACACCGGCGACTTTTTTTTATTTACTCTTAACTTACTTGAAAAATAACAAAAAACTTGCCAATACAGAGTTATGATTTGAACACAGAAAGCAGAATATACAGCTAAAGTTTATTTACTTATAATTGGCCTAAAGGCAACCACACCTAATTAACACAACTTTGTCACTTATACAACAAATTTACGAGTAGATCCTATTTAATTTTCCTTTTAAATATATTTTTATTTTGCGGCCCCTAATCCAGCTTGATGTTTTTGTTTAATTAAAAATTAACGCTCTTTTTAGAATTAAATTAAATTTAATGCAAAACAACTGCTAAATAACTTCTTAGCTCGGAAAACCGATAGAAAGCATTTCTAAAATCTATATACTTTTATCACGCTTCTTAACAATTCACATATACTAACAACAACTTAGCAGTCAATTTTGCACAATTTATGATCCGAAACACTAAACATATATTATATTTAATTGGTCCTTTTATTTTAAATTACAAATAATAAAATTGGCTCCCGAAAATATTTGCTTTCCCAAACAGTACCTCCCAATAATAGTCAAAATGTCATGAGTACGCACATTTGGAAACTAATTTTTCCATTTCAGTAAATTTAATTGTTATAATTAGAGTAGAATCTTATTTAAGAAATAAGTTATGATTTAAATAAATTTTTTAAATTGCAAAATTTTGAAATCTCTTTCGCCCTTACTTTTCTGTATATATTCAAAGCTAATCAAAGATGATCGATATTCCAGAAAATACTGATACAAAAATTGCAATTTGTGTCATCGTTTCACAAAAATGTAGAATTTCATTTCAGTAAAATTAAATCCTATATTGACATCAAGTACAACACTTTGGCAGCCAGAGGGCCGATAAATCAGCCTTCGGTACTTATGTGAAAATCGCCACGGGCCGATTTATCAATCAGTAATTAATATAATTAAATTTAAAGGAAAAATCTACCAACTTTCAAGAGTATTGAGCAATTCTGATATTTCTTTATAGTTACTTTTCCAGATCATTTCAAGCAATATTATGAAATCTACATAAAATATATCTGCTTCAAAATTCAGATAAAGCAAAACAACTTGTTCTGTCATTAAGTATACATTTGCTTTTATGAATAAACTATAAGTTTGCTTACTGTGCTCACAAATACAATATTAAAATCAGAAATCAATGACAATGAAGTTTCGAAAAATATGTATGGAAATATGGTATGGAATAAGTATTTTTTATTCTGTAGATATAGGATACGAACACAAAAAATTAGTATTGTATCCGAGAAAAATTTACTGAGCTTGTTTGAAAAGTGTCGTAGACTGTAAACTATAAAATAGTTTAAATATTTTCAAAGGAAAATCGTCATGACTGTCCACAAAAAAAGTTTTATTTCCGAAAACCTTAGTTAATTGAATATTTTTAGTTGTGAATTCTAAAATATCTCTGAAAATCTACAAGGTGGTCCAACAAAAACGGAACAAGTTAGTTCTAGGGTATTTATCATCATTTTAAAAAAAACTGCTAGAACAGCTAAATTTTATTTCCGGGGGAAAGGGAGGCCAAGCAGTTAATTTATTGCATCATTTGAAATGAAGTGCTACTCGATCCCCTATCAATTTGCATTTAAGAGATTAGCCTCACCTCCACTTATGGGTTAGAGTACATAGGACTGAACAATATACGCAAAATATCTTTTCTGTGAAAACAAAATTTACCTGTTTGAGCGATTCTTGAAAATGTGATGGTAAATATCGTAAAGACAGATTGTATTCGTTGAACCACACTGTATATAATATATCTTATTATTATATTACACGAAATATCACTATTCAACTCTCATATTACATATTTTTTTCTAAATACAAAAGAGAGGGATAAACAAATTTATTACAAATTAATAGAATAATCACCTTATATCATGATCACATAAATAACACTTTTTCTACGTTATGTGTATGCAAATATACATTAAAAATTCTTTTGTTGTTATGAACTAAACAATTGAATTAAATTTTCCAGATCGTAGAAAAAATGAGATGTTGATCAATAAATATTATAATAATTCGTTATAATTTTGCTTGATACAATATCTTTATTTTACCTTTTCCAAAGAACTTTAATGCAAAAAGTTTTAAAAAAGCGCATAAAAAGCAAAATTAATAAGTGAAATTTTCTTCAAACAAAATAATTATAGAATACTATTATTATATTGGTAATAGTTAAAATTCACAAAATAAATTCTACTCAGAATCAGGTAAAATAATGTAGTCAATATGAAATTTTAACTTATTTTAAAATATATGAATATAAATCAAATAAAAAGATCAAAACTTTAAATCTCGGTGAAAATCGTTTCTATGAACTGCTTCATTATACTTCCCTATTATTTTTAAGACATATTTTAGCTTAAAACTGAAAATAACATACATGATTTTTGATAACAAACTTGCTGGGACTTGAGGGATACCAAATGCACCTCTTATGTCATACAATGAATAAAATTTGCGTATAGAATATAAAATAAAAAATAGAGTTTTTCCTAATTTGTTCTTCCGCGAATTCGTAGTAACGTTGTTTTAAAATTTTTTAATTTTGCTACAGTTCTTGTTTAAAAACAGTATAAAAAATTCTTAGCACCGTGATTGCTTGATTGTACATATATGAAATATATACAACAAAAAAAATTTAAAAGAAAAAATGGTAAAAACAATTTGAAAATGAAAATAATACCTGATCCGTTGCAATTTTTTCATAAGCAAGATCCTTAGCTTGATCTTTAACGCAATAAAAAAAACAACGTGGCTAATATTTTATAAATAGCATCAGAAAGAAAAAATAAAGAATACTATGATAATTCTTAAATGGGCTGACTAGATAAAAAGTACTAAATGCAATAGTGATAAATTAATTTTCGGAATCTAGAATATCTCAAAACTTACTTCGAAGATTCAACTATAACAATGGAAAAACGGCGATATACAAGTAGTTAACATCGAAGACTATCCCTAAACGCTAGCAACATGTGACCTAAAGTAAAATTTGTTACAAAGATTGTCAAAAGTGTGTATTGAACATCCCATAAAACAGGAAGAAAATTAATAATCTATACTTGTGTACGCTAAATAACATACAAGTTCCAAAATGTTGAACGTTGATTTCGCCTGTATATACAAGAGTCTTTGTATGGAAAAATAACTTAGAAACTTTTCCCTGCATCAGCTAGACGCTTTTTACCACTACCTCGACGCTTATTCTTATCGAATCTCTCTCGACTACGGCGTTCAACAGAAGGACAAATGGCGTCCGGAGAACTATCTACCTTCTTTAAAACTATTCTAAAAGTAAAAGTATGTTTAGGTGAGGCACTTGCTGCACGCCTGGGAGAAGGTGGTTCAAATTCACTGCCACTAGATGTGCCCTGACCTAAATATGAGGACCGATGTGGCTCAAAAATTGAAGCGCATTTCTTATCAGTGCAAAGGAAACTTTTGGTATCTTCTCGGTCTGTTTTACTAGAAAGGGGAAAATGCTGCTTAGTGGGGTCATTAAAAGGACTTTTGGGATCATGATGTGAGTGGGCATAAGATGAACTTGAATCGTAACTGTCCCGTGAACTATAGTTTGATGATGTTTGATTGGAAAGAGGGCTTCGAGCTCTTGAAGCCCCACTAAATGGTGATATGTGTAAATCACGGCTACGAAAGTGTTCAGACTTCTGCTTTTTAGTCATAGGGAATGCTGCTTTGGTAGGAATTGTATCAAGAGGATTATAGTCGAAGTGAGTTTCTAGCGATGATTTTCTTCCACTAGACCCAGATCGTTGAAATGTTTCTGCATCTACCAATTCAATGGAAGACTTGCGCAGATCGACATTCGACTTTTTTTCTTCTGTCCGGAAGTCAATTTCGACAATTTCAAAGCTAGAAGTCTGATCCTCGTAGCTTGTCGACTGATAGCGTG
Source organism: Proctacanthus coquilletti (assembly GCA_001932985.1). NCBI lineage: Eukaryota > Metazoa > Arthropoda > Insecta > Diptera > Asilidae > Proctacanthus > Proctacanthus coquilletti. The sequence goes on along the minus strand of MNCL01000181.1, from coordinate 25,580 downwards.
AAATATCAAAACTTGTATCGCGAGAAGAATACCGATCTTCAAAACTTGATTCTCTGTTACGATCACCTTCAACGATCTCAAAACTATCCCCGCCTGAATCTAATCGATTCAAGTTAATTAGTTCTGGATCAGTCTCTCCTCCCGGACTCTTAAGATTTTCCAAGTATGGGGATCTAGGCGGATCAAAAGATGAGCGTCTAGAGGGTGGCTCTATCTCAAATGTGGGACACTGTAACGGAGTTATGCTAACTTTGATTTCCTGCTCTTGTTGGAGATCAACTAAGTTTGCGTATATCGGTTCTGGCTTAATTGTGATATGTTGTTCAAGTTCATTTCTGAGCTGCGCAATTACCTCTAACGGCTCTTCAAGTTCTTTGATTTCATGTTTTTCATGGACGTCCATTACGATATTTTCGCTTTTACTTTCTTTTTGTGCGTTTTCATTTGACAAAGCGACTATTTGAATTGGGCTGTTACCTTCTTCGGAAGGTTCTTCTCTAATTTGCTCGTGCTTGATATACGACTCACCTACCTTTTCAAAATGTACATTGGCAAGCTCAAATGGAACCTCAGCTATGGTTTTACTTACCTGCTCAGGTTTTAATTCAGCTTCCACCCCAAAAGTATCATCGCCACTCGATTTTTTGTCTCTTTTTTTTTCTTCAGCTGATCGACGTAGTTTTAGTGACATTTTAGTATTGAGACTAAATTTTAAAGACATTTTTGGCTCAAATCCAACTTCGGAAATTTGTTTAGTAATAGCACTTCTAGCTGCTGTACTAGAAGCGGCTGGAGAGGTTGAAAAAGTGCTTTGACGAATAAGTGGACCAGCGCCAGATCCTGATTCTGCCCTGGAAAATGCAGCAGCAAAACGACCGGTGCGAGTTGTTACTTTTTTTGATGGTTTTCGAACAAAAGCAAGAATTTCTTTCATCACACTAGTCTTTTCTTTCTTTTCGCTTGGTTCCTTTTCCTTCTCTTTTTCCTGGTCCATATCGTAATTAATTTCAGCGGTACTCGATTCTCTAATTTTTTCAACAATTTTACATGTCTCACTTGGATTGGATACGGTGATTGGAGGAATAGGAGTGTTTGACATCGGGCTGCGTTTTTCTCCGAATTGTATGGGTGTAAAGAGTCCGATAGATGTTCTTTTATAGGCGAGGTTTGTACCAGTCGGAGTACGGGCATTTTCATCGGGACTACGATCATGATCATAAGAACGTCCATCCTGTACATGAACAGTTGACGTAGGACTTCTACGGTGGGCATCTGATATTGCTACGGGACTTCGACGATCTTGTGTATGAATACTAAATGTAGGACTTCTACGATCAGTGGGGCTCTTTTTGTCACCTGTTGGGCTTTTCGCATCAAAGAAATTTGTTGGTAATTCATTTGGACTTCTAAGGCGATCATGAGTAAGAAATACTGGACTCTTTCTACCTTGCGGACTTCTTTGATCCCCAAAACCAAGTGGACTACGCCGACCCTGATATAATATAAGTGAACCTGTCATGCTGCTCTTCCGCCGGTGTGATGCTCTTAATGTTCCTTGACGTGACAAAGTTGTGGGAATTTTTTGTGATACACTTCCAGGACTTTTGGTATCAGCTTGTGGTAATATAGGACTTCTAGATGTTAAAGGACTACGTTTTTTATCAGCATTAAGTGCCAACGGCCCATGAGTGGATATAATTGAATTGGGACTTCGACGTTCTGATGGGCTACGACGAGTGCGGAAACTTTGAGATTTGGCTTTTCGAATTTTGGGTAATGACTGGTGTTTAGAATGGGAGGAGGAGGAGGGGCCGTTCAGCCTTTGTTAGTTACTATTATGAGGACCACTTGTTGGATCACTGCTGCCACTAGAGCTTAAAGTTGTATTGGAACCATATGGGTCCAAAGAACTCTGTACAGACATAGATCTGCCTTGGGACTGACGCGCACGTCTCACTCTGCTTGAGTTTGGTGACAACTTTCCGGGGTCGATACTTGCTGGGTCTGCCTATAAAGGTTAGAATCAGAAAAGGGAACACAGGGGAAGATTCTCATTAAAGCCAGATTAATGCGCATAATAGAATAGTTTTCTCATTGTAATTACTTACCTGATAGGCAAGTGCATTCATTATAATCGAATACGGTACTAATCCAAGTGGATGGATTTCTCGCATTAAAACATTTGCCGGAATTTTGTGAAATTGAATGTATTCCAGAAAATTTCCCAAAATTTCTTTTAAATCAACATTCTGTAAAAAAAATAAATCTTGGGAGAGAAGTATAATTTTACATAATTTTATTAACTTACCGGATTGTTGTCGAAATACTTTTTGCTCCACATAAGAGCAGCCTGAAATTTTGTAAATTCGTCGGCTCTCAATTCTTCGCGAGCAAGAATAAGTCGCACCACATGTTGTGGCAAAAGAGTGAAACTTCCCAAATTTAAAACTTCATTTCCATGCTCATCAACGAATTCCAAAACTTTCTGCACCAAACTCTTTGTACACTTGTATTGAATATATCTTTCAGCTGATGACAAAAGAGCGCAAACGGTGTCAACATTTATACAACATTGTACAAAACCTGCGCATGCTCGCCTTAGTTCTTCTAAACCGTAATAGTCTGCAGCATTCATGACACCTAAATAGCCTCATTAAATTTGCTGGCAAATATCTTAATTATTTTATTATACCCAAAAGCGTTCGCGGCTGAAGTGTGACACAACCTGTATGAATGTACTCAATCAATTGTCTGAATACATCAGGCTCGAATTCTTCAATAATTAGTGTTTGGTGTTGCGGTCCTGGAGGCTGACAAAATTGTTTAAAAGTTTGTTTAGAAGCTTAAGTTAAAATCCTTGTAGATACTGTAGACATTGCAACGCTTAGGAAATACTGTGCATCAAATAAATTTATATCGAAAGTACATTCATTTATGATCGCAATGCATGCATGCAAAACTTACAAATAAATTACTAATAGATGTATGCTAATTAACCATTTTTGTACTCATTTACCCTTTATAAATTTTCAGGCCCTTCCTTCTTTCGTTCAAATTTCAATTGTGTACTTTTTGGCCTTTATTAGTTTTCATAAAAAAAAAAAAACTATAAATTGCCGAAATTTTATTTTGTGTTGGTGATTCAAATTACAAATACTTGATAAGTAAAGAAAATAAACAATAAAGCGAGCATGGAATTAAACCTCTTATACATCATTTACAAATAACTCGACATATGACATAAGGAAAAAACATAGCATACACTTTTAACATGAAAATCATCTCTAAAAATTACCTCTGGAATTGGAGCCAACTGTTGGCTGAAACCACTCCTCTAGGTATATAAAACATTAAATTAATAAGTTTCCTTTATTTTATTTACAAGTATGGGACTGTATTAAATATTACCCGTTTAATTACATTTACGGTGAGTGTAAGTCAAATGATGTCTTGTGCTTTTATTTTATTTCAAAATAAAATTCGGAGCTTAATTGTCAAGCACCTGCGGCCTCACTTTTCATAAAAGAGTTATTGCAATTGTTTCAATATTGGTAATATTGGAAAAACAGGATATTTCTGATAACTTTTGTACATTGTGTTTTGTAAATCATCACATGGCTTTATATGCATTTATATGAAAATCGAAAATTAAAAAGTACAATAGAGACTGGATTACCCGAGGCCCCTTTAACCGATTTCACGATTTACTGAGGTAAGGTCTAATTTTTATTATCTGCGTTAACCGAGCCTTCACGCGTAAGTGTCCGGGTTATCTGAGCTTTATAGATTATACTTATAGATATACTTGTACAATGCTACAAAGTGCAATTTGCTTCATCTTTATATTTTTATTGTATAACCATTGCATTGTTTTAAAAGAGAAAGTCAATCTATCATTATTACATACAGAACGTACCTGCATATATATATTATACATAAACATGTTTTTCTGGGATCAAGTAAGCTAATTTAGAGCAATATTATTCTATTAATCAATTAAATTGATTCTTTATATGTTTTTTAATTATCTCTGATTATAGGACCATTAAATTTTAGCCCTAGACCGTCTAAAGATTTCAAATTTCTCAATTTACCGATGATCCTTCATTCGTCCAATCATACACAAAAAGCAAAAGTATTATATATGTTCAATATATTAAACAATCGTATTTTAAACATTTTTGATCGACTTTAACTATAAATTCGTCTAGGCATACATAATTTTAATTCATCTAGGCATACATAATTTGTTATGTATGTGTTTTTTACTAGCCTTACCTGTCGAAAAATCTTCTAGAGAGCATTAAAATAAAACACCGCGCATGAATTCAACTAACTTTACTTAAAACTAAACAAAGACTGATTTAACTAATGCGTAAACAATTTGCCTAGAAAAAAATGTAACTTTTAATAGGAAAATAGACTTAAGCGTTGGAAATCTACAACTACGTATTTTTGACATTACCGATTTTGTTGATTTTTTTTTTGTTCAAATGACTTATCATCTGTTTGTTTTTTTAATTGCTTTCCATAACATAATAACGCTGCATATGAAAGGCCTATGTTTTAAACAATGAAAGTGTACTATAATGAATATGTTTTTAAGGAGTCTGACGAAAGAAATAGTTATCGTCATTCTAACAATCATGTGTAATTTATCTAGAGAAAATAAGAACTAAAATTAAAAATCGTGTTATTTTTGTTCGCTTGACCACTGTCTAAAACTATTTTTAAGGTTTCAGGCTCTTTCAAAGTAGAAATTTTAACTTGTAACTTCTGAGTGATAATCCAGTAATCTATCCATTAGGACATGAGCACATTTTTCGGACTTAGTAGAGAAAGCTGAAATAAGTCGGATTTATATAATTATTTAATTATTTTAATTGATTTAGTTATTTTGCAAAGCAGTCTCAAGTGGTTAAATAAGACTATTTCCCTAAATTAATTTCTTTTTCAATTTATACTGCTAATAATACTAATACTTAACTTCACATCTTATTTTTTAGTAATTCTTTATCTGAATGATCTGATAGACAAATCACTTAAACAACTGGAAATTTATTTTTTTCAGTGAGGCATTCAGTAAACACCAAAAAATAAAAAATTTTTAATAAAGTAATAAAACCTTCAGAGGGACGAAACGCATGCTCTAAAAATTATAAAATTTTTGACATTCTAAAAATTTATACTTCAGTATTTAAATATTTGAAAAGGATAATTGAAGGCGATACGAACAACACGGCTTAAGTTTCCTAAGCCTATTTTTTTTCATTCGGGTCCAGATCAAGATCGCTAATTTTTTAAAAGAACGCTACGCGTTAATAATCTTTTTCAGTTTTCAATTTTTTTTTTGTGATACAATATAATTGTGAATATGGATGTCATACTTGAGTTAATCATACCCATTTTGTTTCTAAAACCTTAAAGGTTTCAGTATTGTAATTTCATAGGAATTAATGTCTCAGAAGAAAACATTTGAGATATAAAATTATGTTGCTAAGCCCGCTGTTAAAAAATTTCGTAAATTTATTTCCGGATCTCTAATCTTGGACTGGATACATGATCGGGCTAAGTAGTTGTTGTTGTAAACAGTGATCGAAGATCACTTCATCTTGATCTAAACCCGAATGAAAAAACATCGTCAATATGTTATAATTATGATTTGGACTGTTAAAAGAGAAGGACTTCCAGAGTTCAAGTTTTTTTATTTCTTATTTAATTATTATTTTACAAAAATATACATATTTTCTTTTAGTTAACAACAACAAATTGACACCGAGTTTTGATCTGTGCTTGGACTTCTTATAAAGATAGTAAGAAATGCAGAAAACTATGAGCGAAATTGTTAAAAGAAGATAACTTGAAGGGTTTGCAGTAACACAACTAAGAATTAGTTAAGTCACTACTCCATTGTTTTTAAAGAGAAAATTTAATTTGAATATAGTTATTTCTCGACACATATAATAAATATCAAACACATATGATATCAGTTTAGCTCGAATCCAGCGTACACAGCATTTAATTTTGCATCCGGCACACTTTACGTTACACGTTATGTGACACATGGTACATAATATGTCACAAGAGGAAAATATGAAACACACTCTAGAACGCTTATTTTCCAAATCTCATTAGCAATAAATACAAATTAAAGCAAAAATTAAATATCGAAAATTAAATATCGATGTATTCCATTATATTTTTTATAAATGCTCGAAAATAGCAATATTCGAAAATGTACGAGACTTTGCTTTGAAGCAAAGTGATTAACCATATATTTAGGTTTTGTATGCTGGAGTGCAAAATAATAAATATTGTACGAGTGCACTCACCGTTAAATAAATTAAGTGCGTTCACAGGATTATAAAATAAAAGCAATGAAGTGTTGGTCGAAACGGACAGTAACATCATAAGGATTACTAGGGAGCTTAGGAAAATATAGAATCGAAAAACGGAATTATTGCGTTTCGTTGGCCTAAATAAATTTATTTACGAGGACTTTAATTTCTATATATTCCTCCGTGAAAAGTGCTGTTTTGTCCTATTATTTCTCAGATGGCATAGTATAATTTAAGTAGTACAGAAAATGTAGCAGACGACTTCACCTCTGTAAATTGCGTTAATAACCTGTTTATAACTAGTAGTAGTAGTTAACTAACTTTTGACAAGTAAAATAAACAAGAAGTTAAAAGAAAGAAATTTAGTGATTTAGCAACCCTCACCATTATTTATATCTGTACCTTTGCATATAAAAACCTAATATACACGCGACAATTGATTTTTTATTCGCCTACTCTCTCTTACTACAGAATAATACTCAAATTCCACGTCGACTTTTATCTCTCCAATACTGAAATATTCGATCAGGAATTGAGAATTTCTGATTCAAAAAGCTATGCAAATAAGCCTACTTAGATCCTATTGACTTTGACACTGAAGACAGTGCAAATGAGTTTCTAATTGACCTATGTTCATGCGGAATGCCACTTTTCCAGTTTATGAATTATAATTAGGAGCTTCTCAGAAATTTCAATACCCAAAGAGACTTATGCAATGGAACAAGGCTCACAGTAAAAGATTTCAAACCGAATTTAATTATTGCAGAAGTATTGACAGCTTCAGCACCCGGCCAAATAGTTCCGCGACAGTTCCAAATTAAACTTGTCTTTGTCATGACTATAAACAAATCACAAGGTCTGATCTCAGAAAAAGTAGGTATCTTCCTAAGAGAAGTAAGTACGGCGCTCTAACGATGTTAAAGTTAAAACTGTAGACCTGTAGCCAGACCTTTTAGTCTTACATTTTTAAATTGTGTACAAGGAGATACTACTTTAATGGCATTTCCAAAAGCCACAAAGAATTTAAAAAACAATAATAATATATAAAGACATATATGTATAAATAATAAGGAAAAATAAGTAAAAAGTAAAAAAGAACCAACTAAGTTGTTAACGTAATTACTGGAAACACGTTTCTAGAGCCCGTTGTACTAAATTGACAAAGGGTTTTACTACTGTCTAGTATATAATAAAACTATAAAGATAAGAAGTCTGTACACAGAAGATACTTTTGAAAAAATGTGCTCGAGAGACTATTAACACGTTCGCGGACGTTCGGGATTTACATACATAAAATACTGATTTGAACTCTTTAAAATTTAATTTTAATATTATATAACATTAGGGCCTTGTGATACACCTTCTAAGTAAATATTTGGTTTCTAGTATATATGACGAACGTAGATTAATTTTAATTCTAAATTTTTCTATGGTCTTGACTATGAAAATTAAAAAAAAAAAAATAATGAGCTGCATAGGCAATGGTAACCCATTAGAGCAGCAAATACTGCATAAGCAGTAATCGTCCGCGAATAATGAGGTGAAATAAATGACCTTTAGTTATTATGAAATGAATGTATGTATGGACATCACATGAAAGACACACAGAATTAAATATTTAATAGATATTTTAAAGTCCAAAGAGTAATCTAAGACATGTTTTAATTCGATACATCACGGGCCACAAAATACACGACACGTCGTATGGTACAAAATATATGATATATCAATGCATTACATAATAACATATGGTGGCAATGGTGCTTTAGCACGTAATAAATACATGATGTGTGATCGTAACACGTGATATATAACACATATTACATAATACGTACATAACACACACACGAAACGTCATAAAAGATAAAAATTTATAAATAATAAGTACATACGACTAAGGATACATTTCACATGGCAAATGACATGTGGCACAAAAATATAAACGCGACAAACAGCACGAGACATGTAGCATAATACCGTGACTCGTAGCATTTGCATCAGGAAACAAAATTCTAAACATAATAGTGTAACATGATGTAACATGAATATGCCTGTCCGCGCAGAATTCGCCAGTTGCAGTGCAGCTGGGCTAGATAAGATGGTAATTAGAAAAAACCCTCCTAAAACCATAAACCACGAAAGGACGAAAACAAGAAAGGACGCGCCTTCCTCTGCTTACGGGTAATTGTGTCGGCGCCTCGGGAACAATCTTCTGGACCCCCAGAGGTACTAATGTATGTTCAGGTGTTCGGATGGATAGGGTTTTATTGCGATCGCTATTAGGACGAGATAAGGAGTGCATGAGTAAGATATGAATAACGAGTGGGTGCAAGCGTATTTAAGGGAAGAGAAGATGTTCCTGAGAGCAGATTAGATGTACCATCGGGCGTAAGCAGAGGTTGGCGAAATTCGTTGTTTGCTATAGTTCGCAAAATAATAAAAATAATAAGTATCGCTACAATAGAAAAATATCTAATTTAAAACAGGTGCATGTGCATTAGAGGTTATATCTTTCAGTAATGAAAGCAAATAAGAATCTTCATAAGGAAATCTTAAAGGGATTAGGCTGAAGGGTAATAGCAACATATCACCATAGTTCATTTAAATCATCATAAACAATTCTTTGTCAATTGTAGACCAAACGAGATTGCAAAACGCTTCTTTTAAATGTACTATCGATCTTTAAGAAAAAAGACAAGTCATTACTAAATGGTTTACATATATATAATCCTTGATTAATTGACTAAACGATTGCGAATATTTTTAACGATATTCGCAAAGAACTTTAGAGTACATATTTCTTCGAAAGTTGCCAATGTTATTTGCAAGTCAAAAAAAATGCTTAATTCTTCCTATTAGTATCGCCCTTTCGCTAAAATTATTTGCTTTGTTACAGAATCGATCTAAAACTTTTTTGTAGTTAATATAAAAGCGTAGTTTTAAATCAAAATTGCATTCAGTTATTTGATATAATACCGTTTTCAGTTATCCTTTCCAAGAATGGATGATCTATAGCAATTTAATATCAATCACACTGATTTTGCCAATTATGATGGTCTTAACATATTCCAATAGTATATATGTATATTATTCAATTTGTTAGTAGCACAAGGTAAGGTTTAAGAAAATTACAAGATGAGAAAACTACACTCCACAACTGTATGACTACCCCATATTTTTACAATACTAAAGGTTTTTGGCCGCTGTAAAAGAATGTAAAATAAGAGAAGTCAGAACCTCTTCCGTTGCTATCAGTTTCAAGTCCTGGTGACTTTTGGAGCCATTCGAAGGATTAAAATCATTCAGTGAAATTTGTGTTTGTGTGTTTCACCAGTAGTGAAAGAAAAAGTTGAAAATGTAGCGTGGAAAACTTTTAAGTAGCGACGAAATTATAGTTGTAAAAAATTTCAGGGATCATGGATTGTTGGTACGATACATTTCATGAACTTTAAAGCGTAGTTATGGTATCCTTAATTATATGGCTGATTTTGCGCGCCAAATAAAATCCGAAACTTCCACTTTCCATATTGAATATTGTCAGTAATTCAACATCAAGAGCGTGGGATATCGCTATCAAGGCAGGTGTAAAGGACATTGACAGGAAATTAATAATTAGCCAAAGACTACTGCGATCACCTGCGACACAAGAAACTAAAAATAAAACCACCTCAAACCGAAAATCATAAGAAGGCCCGGAGAAATTTCGCAAATGAGAGTAAAGTAATTTTCTCTGACGAAAAGCGATTTTCTTTGGACGGACCAGACGGTTGTAATTACATATTATTTTCAAGATTTAAGAAAAGAGATCATGCTACAACGACGGCAGCGGGCGGGTGGTGGTATAATAATTTGCGCTGGTATCGACTATGGGAAAAAACTCAAATCCGATTTATAACCAACAAAATGAATAGCCAGGATTACATAAAACTTTTGAATGAGGAAATTGTTAATCGCCTTGGGGGATCCTTAATTGAAAAGTATTTTTCAACAAGACACTGCAGCGGTTCACATTGCCCGAATATTTAAGGAATATTTCGAATGTAATGGAATTAATGTTCTTCTGTGATTTGCAAGATTACTAGACCTCAATATTCAATATATCAAAGCGTTTGGGGAGATTTGTCTCGAGCCATCTACAGAAGAGACAATTCTGAGGAAATTGTAGCTGCTTCCAAAAAAGTATTTAACCCGTTGCGGTCACACCTTCAAATAAGAACGTGGGACCCCACGCTGGAAATCTTTTACTGTTTATCAATTACTTGCGATTTCACCTCATAGAGATTTATGGATATATAAAAAGGCCTTCTTTACAGGATCCAATTGTTTACTTATCTAAAATTAATGTTTCACTTAAAAAAAATTTAAAAGAAATTTCTATTTAAATAGCCTCTTTTGGACCCCCGGTGACGGCAACGGGATAGAATTTATATGTTATATAAATCATTACCCAGAATACTGCTAGAAATTGTGAGTAAAAATGGAGGAGCCGCTCATAATTAAAAATTAAAAATTAATTCAGAAGTATATGTTTGCCGCGCCCCTTTTTATAAAAAGGTCGTAAGGACTTGAAAAGGATAACAATGAAGAATTGAGGTACCTGATTGTTTAGGTAATGTTTCTACGTTATCTTCTTTTACAACCTTAGGTCCCTTCGAACAAAAATATATCAGTATTGTAAAAATATGGGGTAGTCAATATACGACTTATTAACCCATTGAGTAACACAACATAAGGATTCATACATGACATAAAAACATGGCACAAGGAGAAGTTTAAAAGCAGAAGGTTAAATAGATTTTAGGAAAATTAAAATTACTTAGTTCATGTTCTTTTCCGCGAATGAAAGCGCACGCATATTAGTTGAACAACAGAACTGTGTGTGATTGTGTGAATTTATAATACATGTTATGTTTTTTAAATATTTTGTTTGTATCCTATCCATCCTCTAATCGAGAAATGAGTATAAGTGTTTCAGAACCTATAATCACATGTGTAAGGAAAAAATTGCAAAATTTATTAAAATTGTAAATCTTAAAATTCAAACGTTCAAATGTCTGGAATTAAATGTGTTTTACGGTATTTTAAAATTATGCAGTATTCATATGTGAAGAAAGCCTTTTAATTTCATAATTGTGTTACAAAGTCATTACGGAACTTCAATGTTGATTATTTTTTGGAAGTAAACGAAGCAATGGTATTTCACTATTTTTTGAAGAAAACACGAGAGTAAACATGAAAAATTTCTTTCTATCCTAAATATTTCGATTATATTATATAATCGAATATTATAATAATATATAATATCTCACGTTTCACAACTTTGATCGTATCGATTAAAAGCAAGTTTAAACTCTACGCATCATCATCAACTAAGTTAGATGTGATGGAAAACGTCGCGTGCAACAAACACAAATACTCCTGGATCGAGTGGCAGATGTAGTGCTCCAGTGCAAACAAAAATTGGAACAATGAAGGACGACCTTACGATATTACAATTAATAATTAATATGTGCTATCTCTGAAAAAGTCATATTTATCCTTGGAATGCAGCTTTGATAGGTAAGCTACTATTTTAATTTATAGGATATTTTAGTAAAAATATCTACATTTTTACAATTCAAATAGAGTATACTTGGAAATATCTTTATACTAGACAAAAGGGCGACATCAATTAATTACGATAACCATGCGATTCAAGACCGTAGCAAAAACTTGAGTCTTAAATATATGCTCCACCGTACAAAGCTGACAGGAATGTTAAAACGAAATTATATTTGCAGTATTTGATAAAAACGGATATGGTGTCAAGAACAAATTTATAACCAAACTGTAACTTGTTTTATTTAACTTTAAGAACGCGTTAATCGCATTGAAATTTCATTTCTAATGTTTGTCAAGCTTTGATAAAAAAAAAAAACAGTTGGTTGATTAAATTAATACTCAAAAGCCTTTTAGGATGACACTAAGCAGACACAAGACATCATTTCACTTACATTCTAAAATTGTTCAGCGTTTGTTTGCCCATTAACACTAAAGTAAGTGTGCACATGTAAATTTCCACAGGGAGAGGGGCGCAAACACCACTCATATTCATTCATTTCTAGCGCGATATATTTACAATGCTTTTTAAGGGTAAATTATTTAAAAAGACGCTTACCTGTTGGGTAGCGTTCTGCAGATTAAGTAATGGTTCTGAAGATCTCTTGAGGAAGAGACGAAGCTTGTTTTCCTTGGTAGAAGTTTCACGCTTGCGTTGGGGCGATGGTTGTTGGTAAAGCATTTTAGCAAAGACACGTGATCGAGCCGCTAGCACAGCCTATATTCCCGTACCATTCTTATTATAATATTACTATAAATCTTACAAACTTTACCTTAACCGCACAGACTGGCTCTCTGGTATCTCCGACAAGGAATGTGACATCGCACAGTTCTGGCATTGATGCCAGAAACTTCATGTCCTCTGCCAGTCCGGTTTTGTTCTCAAATGTTGAAAGGTCAGGCTCGGCATCAGCCATGCCAGACAAAGTCAACGCCTCTGGCATTTGGTCGTCTAAAATTGCAAAAGTTTATCAAAATTCGATCGTCCCTCATGTTCATTTTATGCTGTTATGGAGCAACATGTACAAATACAACGAAAACGGTAATACAAGTTTAATGTGATCGTTTAGGGAAGGCATTAAATTCTTAAATACTCCACAAGTTTAATTTCATCGTTTAGGAAACACTTAAATGGTCTATACAACGAATGCATGGCTTCTTGGGTCAAACTGATTACCTGAGAAATACGCTTTGAAGAAGGGTATGAAATGACTGCAGCTTCACTCTTGGGGTATTAATATTATCTTCGTCACATTTGACCTTCGTATAATCAAAGTTTAATCCCATTGAAAAAAAGAAAAACGAAGTATATTCTAAACAATTTGCGAGTTGAGAATGGGCGAATTTCATTCAAACGCCCGTAATTCAAAGAAGTTCCGAAAAATCGATAAGGGACAAAGACAGAACATCGAACACTTACCTGTTGAAATGATCAACGTTGGTTGTGGCAGCTCCAATGTAAAGGGTCTGGTGATAGGAAAGCACTCAACTACTTAAAAACATTTTAAATCAGGACACTTACATTCAAACTACAAATTGGGGGAGAACAGGGACAATAACGTATCCTTTTATTAGCAGGGAATGAAGGAGCTCTGAAAATTCAGTAAAAAGGAGAAACACTTGAAATTATTACATTGTCAATTTGATAGGGAAAACAACAAACGCTTTTTTCACGCCTTTAGCCTTAGGAAGCAGGAAAAAGCTGGTAAAATAACTACAAACTAACTAAGGTTCAGCTAACAGTTGTTCCCTATACTACACGAACAGCCACTGTACTGCAACTAAAGAAGAAAATTCTGTTTTAAAGCACTTCCCCCTTGGACTCCAGTAAAAATAAAGAGCGCCGACGTTGGAAACCGATCAATATATTTCGGAATTCGAGATAAACAATTTCTGATATCTGAAAGCCCTCAACAGGTGTTAGCTTCAACGCGTGACTTTCCGAAATTAGAAACTTTGAGCACGCGCTTCGTAATTGTTTACAAACATATATCGGCATCCATATAATGTTTTATCTCACAAAATAATACTTTCATAAAAATAAAGTCTATACCTCAGAACCGAACCCCACTGACTGGAGCCAGCTAAGCAAAAGTTTTTGAAACGCGTGTTTTTATTTAAAAAAATAATAATTTTTTGTTGTTAGAAATACTCTCTGTCTTTTTTTTTTGTTTGCTAAAGAAAGCTTTTGAGAGCTTCAGTAAATCAGACTTGTCGGTTTATTTTAGGGCGCTGATTTGTATTATAGAGCCTTGTCAAGCCTTTCTTCAAGCGGTTATTGACATATTCCCTTTTAATATCTCCACAATTAAGGGCATTATCTTTTCCTCCATTAATAGGCAGTTCGGTGGCATAAATTCGAATATCAAGTCCCTGATTGCAGTATTATTGTACAGTGTATACCAGTGCATCTCTGAAATTTTTTGCATTGTAATTTCTCCTCTACTTCAAGTCATTTGATAAAGTAGTCAAAATAGAGAAAAATGTATCGCTACATATTTTATTTTAAAGTTTTCAAGGGTTGCACAATTGGTCAACATATTAATTAAAAACTTGCCAAGTGTCAAATCTTAGTTAATTAATTACAATATATTCTTTTCCATGCTTGTTAAACATTGCTGAGTTTTGTCCAGGAAAGAAACCACTTCTATATTTCAAATATTATATGATATCTGATATTTTTTCATGTTTTTGGAGGAGTTATATTACATGATGTGTTATATATCGTCTGATACGCGTTACAGCTAATATGTCGCATTTCACATGACCAACCAAAGTCAGACTTGGCACCTACTTGGGGCTAATATCGGTCAAATTTAAAGGTTGGATCAATTCGGTTCAGTAGTTTGAAAGCTATTTCAAAGTTTAAAACATTTTCGAACAGCGCGGTGCTGTTATCATGATTTTTGTTTTTAATTCAGGGTGCGTGGAACTACTTTCTTTACGATTGCAAATCAAAAGTTACCATTGTACCAATATTTGGTTTGTACCAAACCGATGCTTTCCACTGCCACACTCCAATAAAAACTATTTTAGTAAATAGTTCTCACTATAACGCATTTTTAGCTAATTTGAAGCAAAAGGTTCTCGTTACAGCCTTATTTTCAATAAAAAAGAAATTGAGTGATGCAACAATGCCTCCATTTCATGTAAACAAAGAATAAATGCGATTAGCACGGTAGGACTTAAGATTTCGTAACGCAAGATTATGCTTTTCAATTGTGTAAAAATTGCGTTTAAAATTTGAAGTGTTTATCGCCGCACTGTTTTGAATTTACGAATTAAAAACAATTCTACAATCATATATTCTAAAGAAAAAAAATGTCAAGAAAATTATTTCACTAAACCGCGACAAACTGCGTTTGATGAGTAATCTCGTAACAATCTTTTAAATTTATATATGTATTGATCCTGGTTTTAAAAAGCTGTTTAAAATAATGTTTAAACTTTCCGCTGGTTGACTTTGTCACAATTAAAATTAAATTTTAGTCACAAAATTGTCCACGAAAGTGTATTTTGCGCGAACCTTTCAAAGGCCAACCAACAATGAAATATTATTTTCCAGGAAGGATTTGAAATTGGTCTCAGCTCAACAGTGAACCTCCGCTTTTTTTTATTTGTCTCCGCATTTCATAAGATTTGAAAATTTCTTAGAAAAATGTGAAAATATTGCATTAAAGTTTCAATACTATTTCCGTAATTGGAGCATGAATCGTAATTAATGTTATCATTTTGTATAACTCAAAACTGATAGATCTTTACATAAGAACTATTTGTGACTTATTTTCGATAAAAATATATTTTTTCCTATAGGTGACTTTCAAAAACAAAGCAGTCATCTAAAATAAGGCTATTTCACGTTTTGGTGCGAAGCGGTCTTGCAAAGTTGTAAGGGGCTCAAAAGTTACGATGCAAAAACTTTACAGAAGTGCACTTGGGAAGGCTGTTACAGGAACCCAAGGCTTTCGACTTATCACGAATAAATCTTGCGAAATTGCAAGAATAGCTATCGACCCATCAACTGTCAATATTAATATTGTCATGTAATCTAATACTTTCTCTAGGTTATTATTTTCATATATTCAATATAAACTTGGGAAATGTATGATGCTGTAAATGAATATTTACCAAAAACCACGCATAAAATCAATTGACCTAATGGAAAATGGACCCCGGCTAAAATTGCCCAAATTGCAGTATGTAGCTTTTGATGCGTAGATCAAATCTATCAATGTATATAAAGTATATATATATATATACATACATATATATATATACATATATATATTTTTATGTATTATTAAATGAGTGTAGCTATAGTAAGGATATGTAAATACATATGAGCCGTTTATTTTGAAAGTGGGGCAAGCTTTTTTTGAAAAAAATGAAGATAATAATAACAATAGATAAAACTTTATACGATATTTTTATCTGAAAGCAATCTATAGTTTCAAATTCTCTAATATTAGGGCAATAGAAGTTTAGGTGATTCACGGTATTGGAAAGATGTTTATTTTGAAAGTGGTGCAAGTCCACCTTATTTATTACCTCTAATTAGTTATGGAATATAATTTCATTCAAATGGCTGCCTTGGCAGTAGCACATTTTGCCAACCTAATTTTGCAATACATTTTCGATGGTTTGAGGCCCTATTTCACGAATAGTTAGATTGATATTCTGCTTAAGTGCCGGAATCATTTCTTCGTCATTTCAATGCCGTCAAACCGCAGCGCAGGCGTGGTTGGTGCATTATTTCAACCGAAATTTCTTTTCTAAATTTGCATTCGCACTGTTTCGGTAACACATCATTCACTGCGGAAATAAGTTTTCAATATTTCCAAACGCTGTTCAAACGTAAATCTACAAATTTTGTATCGTGAAAATATGATTCTGTGTTTCTGTCAACTTTTTAAGAACGAAAGAGCTGTCTGTATTAAAATAACACAATTTAAAAAGAAACCAGCCGATTGCCTACCGTTTATATATAAATTTATTTTATACCACGTTTTGACTTGTTGAACGACAGTAAAAGTTGTTGAAAGTGCGATTTTTTTTAGAATAAAAATATACCTTGCGGAAGAAAATTTGCATTGATTGCATTGTCAAAAATACAGAAAACTAATATCAAAAGGGATGCTGGAAATTATCGGTAAGTGATGATTTCATAGTTGATTTTATTTGAAACTGATATTATAACAAAACATTTTTTTTAGTTTTTTATATAGTATATTACATTACTCTTATTTAACTGTGGATTTTCAGAAATAAAATGAACTGGAAAAAATAGTTACACTAGGATTATACGTAAATACTATAATAAACCTGAAATTAACTACTACACTACTGCAACAACAATTTCATTATTCCTCTAAATACTGACTATCCTGAAAAAAGCGTTCCCAGTAATTCTGAATAATTTGATTCTCCTTCCAGACTGAATAACCTGAACTTAATGAATACTCCGTTGACACTGCTAGTCCTGAAAACGTAAATATCTAGGCGTCGAGGGTCAAATCAGAGTTCATTTTTACTGTAGCAAATGGACCTAATATTTTACTGAAGAGCTTTCTCCCCTTAATGTTAGCAATTTCAAATAAGTATCAAAAGTTCCGGGGATGTCAGACAAAAATCGATATTAAACGAAAAATATGATTCAATTTATACCTCAATATAATATTAAATATTGAACTCAGAAACCAAAAATCGATTGAAATCAAATTAATAAACAATAAAGTCAAAATTATGTCATAACAAAATATCCACACACGGACAAAACTAAAAAAAAATCTTAGCAACTTTAATTTAAAAAAAAAAAACAAATATTTACTTAAATACAATACGTAAGCTGTAAGTAAATTTAAAATGTCAGGAATAGACCGACTAAATTATAACATATATATTCTTTCAGCTTTCGTGAATGTCTTATCCACGCTCACTTCTTGTGATTAAATGAATTATTGAAACCAGACGAAGTGCAAATTATGTAGTATAGAGAAGAAATGCTGGTGACACATCACTCGCCAGCAATTTAAGCTTTTTTGCTAAAAATCCAACTGCTCTCTTTTTACATTTCTTGTTTTTCCGATTTTTCACAATTCCCATTCTCAAACATTTTTATTACCGCAATAAATATTATAAATATAGCCAAAGTTATATCTTCCAGATATAATTTTTTTTTTATTGAACATTTTCCGTGTACTCCGGTCCGACTTTTTGCAGTAAAATATTCGTCACCTGATATCAGTGAAAAATCTGCCTTCCAGTAGGTTTTAACATCCATAACGACACAATCGTTTTTCGTCAGGTACTTTTCATAAAGTTTTGACACTTTTTGTACCTTGTAGGACCTGGATTTCTACCTGGCTCTCGCTTCCTTTCTGTTTGTATGCCTCGCTTATACATATATATCAGAAGTTGACAGGGTTTTGTCGATTCTAGCCTTGTAGTTTCCCGAAACATCAGTGTATCCTGATACCCAGGCAATGTACCCTGCATCGTCCTGGAATGGATACTTACAGTATAACTCTTAATATAATAATAAATATATATATAATAATCAATATAGTAATTTTATACTGCGCGATGCAAAAATTAAATATATGATCAATCACTTTACTTCAATTTTTCTGACTAACAATCGATATGTGGACCATTTATTTTTAAAGTATTTTTTCGGAAAACAGTAAGAAATCACAATAATTGCGTATAACCTAATGTAAACTTTTTATTTATAAACAATAAACAGTTGGGATTTTAAAATATCTATATGCAAAGATTTTACAACGTACAAAAAAATAATATATATATACATATTCATATTCAGAAAACCAGATAGAGAGCCGGAGTTCCGTCCAAGTTAGCCGGCAGATCATCATTGAAAAAGAAATGGCTCCAAACCAAAACACATTACAAAAACTAATCAAGCAACTAAAAAAGGAAATTTAACAAAAGTTATTAAATATCGGCCAATTTCTCGAATAATAGTTACATAGGCATATTATAGTGTTCCTATATAAATGCACAGTAACTCTTTCGCTTCCAGCGAGAGATGAGACCAAGACATCTACCGACTCAATTTCCTGAAATTTCACTTAATTACGTTATGTTCAAAAGTCTTCTGTAACTATTAAATCATTTAATATATTTCAAAGAACTTTTTAGGACAGTTTTATGACATTTTGAAGCATAATTCATATTTTCTAATATACGATTATCATTTGTTTTTTTTTTGTCATAAAAATCCATTTAAATATTTTTTTAATATCATGAAAAGTTTCTTTCATTTGCATGCAGTCGTGCGTAAGTAAACGAGCTGCTGGCTATCACAGTGCGGAGAACGTACCCTTATCATTTCACGATCTAACTTTATGATTGGATTCTGGAATACAGAGCAGCTATGGCGTCCATGTGTTGCATGAAGGAGGCATTTAATGGCTGAGGCCAGCGATTTGTTTACGATGCGGATATTTTTCAGGTATCCCTGTCCGGTAGTACTGGTAGAAACCCGTAAGATAAACTGTTATAATATAAAATCACATATCCAACAATAACAATAATATCAAATCAATCTAGCCGAACATCCACCCAAAATTCATTTCCCTCATGATCGCTTACCTTTTACCTATCCTAAAACCTCGCATTCCCGTCAAACAATCATTTCCCAAAAATTTAATTGCACAATCAATAACTATTGCAATATTTTAGCACTAGAACTACCGCCGTTAAATAAACGGTTTCTATTTGCATTTATAGCACATTTGATATATACATATATATGAAATAACATAAATATCTTAGATGAACACTTGCCACAAACATATTTTTTGCATTCAGTACAAGTATAAATCGCCCTATTTTTGTTGCACAATCGAATTTGGCAAGATTTACGTTCACAAGAACTTTTCTTTGAGTTTTCTAGAGTACAATCAATTGGTTTCAAGTCGTGTTGTTGGGAAATGGCTTTCTTTCTGCAGCTACTGTATTCACTAGCGAGTTCTTCGGAGAATTGAAACACAAATTATTTCCTAGTTATATTTTTATCACAAGTTTCTCTACATAAATTGACTACTGCCAAGTCCAAAATATTACAAAAAAAAGTACAAGGGCCATCTACGTGATCTTTCTTTTACGCTATATGTGCGGGCTATTTATTTAATTACATCTACTCCAAACTTAGTCTCATTGTAAAACGATACAATTTCAGGAATTCGGTTTCAGTTAAAAGCAATCTTTACGGATTTATGTTCCGAGCTAAGAAGTAGTATTTTTTACGAGGCTTATTTTTGTAAAGTGTTAAAACAATATTATTTGATTTGTAGAATTTTGTGGAGAGAAGAGCCATGTTATCTTTTTTTAATTTTAGCTATTTTAGACAATTCTCTTTTATTAGTTCATATAGCTACAACACGACTTGTTTTTTTGGCCAGCAACATTCTTCACGAGTTGTATGCTTGTAAAAAAATTATCTTTTGCTATATTTTTCCCACAATTTACATATTTTTTAGCAATATTAAAAACTACAAATTCATTGAAGAGTATTTCTAACGATCTAAGTTCATCTTTACCTAAGCAGAGATTTATGTAGTCATTTATGGAATATTTACTTTATACGTCTACACCTAACCAAAATTTAATTCCACATTTGTCCGGTTTATTGAGCATGTGGTGAAGAAATTTGCATTTTGCCTCCGTAGGGAACAGTTGTTCATCTTCGCTTATATTCTGATCTGGTTTGTAACAAACTTGGCTGTTAAATAAGTTCCATATTTTGAAAAGCGACCCAAATTGGTCAATTCGCAAGCGAACACTCCTCTCATTTTCTTGTCGCAACAAATGAATCTCCTAATTTCTAAAAATTTGTTTCTACTCACAATTTCGTAGAAGAAAGAAGATCCCAATTTTTTTGACCACAAATACGATAACTTCAAGTTTCCTTCTACGTAGGCTCCTCGAGCATACAAAATGGCTATAAAAGCATATACAAGATAGATACCTTATAACGGTTGGGACGGGTTTGTTGGGGTGGCTTTATGAAGATTGTAGTTCATGCAATATAGTTTTATTTGAAAAATATACTTCAAATTTTTTCAGGAAATGTCTGAAGGCGATGTATAAATGAATATAAAAACGTATTGATGTCCATCATTGCATCTATACATTGCCCATAAATTATTATAAATTTTGAAACTGCTAAGGCCGTCATCTTGACGGGTTTTGGTATAAATAGGTATAGATCAGACAGATTATGAAATTTAAAATGGTTGAGGGGAAATTGAATAGGAAAATTTAACTCTTCTTATATTTCATTAAAAGTCGTCACAAATTCCTATGTATTTACATAACTTATTATTAATATTATTAAAGCAAGAAATCTGAAAACCGTCAAAATGATGGCCTTGGTACTTCTAGTCTTAATCAAGAGTTCCCTCACATCGACTTGCGCGTGAATGCAATTCAGCAATTATTCCCGATCTTCACCCAATTTACACCTTTCCTCATGACTCCGACCAATAAAACCCCAGCAGTTAATTTCGGTGGCTAAAACTGATCAATTCGTTCTACACGACTAAATTTGTGACAATATAAATTGAAATAAACTTAAGTGAAGTTTGTGCTGTCCGAAATCTGTACTTTTTTATGAAAAGAACGAAGGTTTGAAACAGAGTCATTAAGCGCGATGACGGTTTTATGACGATTTGGGTTTTTTCGAGGATGAAACTAAAAGAACATGTGGGTAGTACGTGTGCCCTAGCTATTTAAATAAAAGTTCGTCGAACATCAGCTTTACTATCCATGAAGAAAATTTCGAATCCGAACTGTGGTAAAACCAAGGGAAAGGCTCATATTTGAGTCATGTTAATGAATATCATATGTATGTCCCAAATGTTTTCTCATTTAGCTTTAAATGCTTTAAGGTTACATAAAAAAACAAGTTATACAATGTTGAAAGCAATGAACTAAATTTGCACTAATTGTTCTACAAGAACTTAAAAAACATTATCATTTCTTTTTTGCGAAATTGATTCGCAAACACATTTTTTTTGCATATGAAGATAATCAGATACTTGTATATTAGATACCGCTTTTGAGATGCGTCATTTTCCCCTACAAGATATTAAAGGTGACTATTATATATTATATCTACATTACATCGGAGTCGACATACTGGAATTTGAAATTATATAGTTAACGCAACCAGCCTGGTAGACTGACTATAGTTTTTCATTTTCTGCTTAAAACTGTAGCTCGAAATCTTTTCACCAGTTACGAGTCTTAGTCGGTATTTAGATAAACAGTTTTTACACATTTTTTTCGATGTTGACAAAGTATTATGTTTAATGCGTGTTTTTTTAATTACTTTCTTTCTGTTGTTTCAGATTCTATTACCCATTTCACGTAAAACACCCAAAAATAAATTCAATAAAAGGATACTTATGTGACTGAAGTATATGACGAATAATTTATTTCAGTCTGAAGCTTATCAGACTTGGATTCTTCATGCTCAAAATCTCGTCTTATTAAGGCAAAGCCTAAGAATAGCGCCAAAGGGCGGTGGGATTTCTTAGTATCTCCCCCATCCAAGATACTACAGTGACGTGGGAACAACACTCGAAAGTATGTTTCTCAAGCAAAGAATACAATAGTCCTTCTATTAAAATGTAAACATATTTCTGTCTTCGCCCTGAATGGCGAGAATGAATGTACTATCTATATTAAGTTCTCACATATATAATATAAAGTTGTTTAAAACCCTAAAGATTATCTTCTTCAATACCCCAATAAAATAGGTCCTAATTTTTACGTGTTCTGCCTTCGGCTTCTTTCATTTTTTTATGTTCCAAAAACAATTATTGCATCGAGATTCAAAAACTGACTATATATTCATATTATTTTGTCTTGCATAGCTACTTTATTTGTTTTTTGTTATTTTCTTAATCAGAGGTTTTGTCTTTTATTTATTATTTTCTTTACAAATCCACGATCGATCAAAGAAGCTTTTTTCACATTTCCCCAAATAAATGGGTCACAACCTTATCGAAATATTGACGATCGAAACAGGTTTTTTAGTCATATTTGTGCATTCATTCGCTTGCTGGGTAATTAACTACCCGACATTTCAAGAAACTAAATGCCTCTACAGAGACGACATAGGTGTGAATCTCGTGCCGAAAATCGAAGTTTTATATCGCTCTGAGCAATTATATCACTTCCACATGATGTCCAACGATATACCTTCCATTATGCCAAGTTTATCCTGCAATCTGTTAACCCTGAAATAATAATTCAATTAACATTGACACCATAAATACATAAGATAATGCAAGCAAACTTTCGAAAGTTTATAACCACGAAATGCATTAAGAAACTACAACAGAAAATATGAAATAGCAAAATACAGAGAATAACAAACAAAAATATGAAATAACCAAAAAATATAAACAAAACTACAAAAAACCCCACTTACCTCCTAACCCATATCACCGGCACCCATCACTTTTACAGTTTCGCCAAACCTTCGTTTCAATGCGTTCCACGCAGGAACGGAGGAAATGGGCTAATTAAGTGCGTGAACATAGTCCAGGTGGATGGAGTCCGAAAATTCGGGTAACATTTTCAAATCTGGACAAACTAAACTATGCATGACTCATACTCCCAACCCTCGTTACAAAGAGGAAAATTTACTGTTTCCCAATTTCCCATGTGTGGTTTATTTGCAATTTTCTACAGCAATTTTTTTACATATTTTGTTTAGATCGCATTGATGGAAATGGCGTTTCCAAGAAATTTGCTTTCTCTTGCTGTACTTCCCTTCTCATGTGTTTTGTGATCTTGATCAGCGAATTTCGGCAGATGAAAACAAGGAATTTTTTTAATAAAAAATGCTTGGCAATTAATATGTTTAGAATTTGCTTTATTTTTATTCAATAATATGCAGTACTTTTAGTTAACACATTGTAGCGAGGTATAAATAGGTGTTTTGATATTTGAATTTAACGGCTGGTAGGTGTTACATATGTGTTATTCTTCGCGATTGGATTCCTTAATTGGCTGCTGCTTGCACAGAACTACTCTATATTGAAGAATGTATTGGTAAAAACTGCAGCATAGCTGAGAATATGTTGTTCAACTTTTAATAACAAGACGTTCTTAGTTGAGATATTTGATTGATGTGAGCTGATTGCTGGCAATATTCGTACTCTTCACACTTGTCTTTAAATGCATTTAAGGAAGAACATTTTTCTTTCGACCCAACAGCACTTATGGAAGCAAGAGCTTTAGGATCTTGAAAGCTCTAACAATCAACCGTTTGCATCCTTGTCATTTTGTGCTCTCCATTGAAATGTCGCTACTTCATACTATTCATACTTCGGGGAGGTTTTAGATGTTTGCACTAAATACCTCAATACAAGGTCGGTTCGTGGGGATTCAATCGCCATGCCACTTAAAAACAAAGCAGAACGCGCGTTTTATGTGCGTAAGTTAACGAGTCATAACGAAGCATAGGGGAAATGTTTTAACCATTACATTTTATACACAAAATATATCGGACTCTCATTATTCAAACCGTCAAGAAATTAGTACACAAATTCGAGATTACAGGTTCAACATAAAATTAACCTCGTTAGAGGACTTCACGCAAAGCAGTAACTATTGAGCGGATACGGGCGTTCATTCGGGAGGATCCTGGTCTTCTCACTCCAAAGTGATTGAGCGTGTGGAATGAATACAAGAGGTCTTTATAGCGAATCTTGCACACAGGGTCAAATTTAGATGATGTAATTCTTTAAAAATAAAACCGAACCTCAATGTATGTTTTATTTGGCAATGAAGCTTTTCTTAATCTATCTAATTTTAAGTTTTTTTAAAAAGCGTTATGGAAACGTAACTTGGGAACATTCTGCTTCTTATTACACTATTATGAGAAATAACATAACATAGTTTTGACAAAATCATTACACTTTTTCAGAGTATAATTCATAAACCGTATTTTTCAACAGATCGAAGTAAAAGTTAACATACATATAGCTTGATCCATATTTTGGTTGTTTCTAAATGACATTTACTTCTAGAACCCGAAACTGGTAAAAACTTCGCCATATTGAATGCGTTTCAAGGACTGAGAACACAAAAATCCAGTCTCAACTTTTTGTGAGATAAACCCCAATTAAACTAGTCATACCTCAACATTTAGTATAGGATGATGAGATTTAGCTCAATTAAAGTTTTTGATTTGAAACCTAGCTTAGATGTTGAGATTAATTTTAAGCATTGAGATTTGTCTCGTGAGTAAACTATTTTTTTTCGCATACCACTCTAAGCAATTGCTTCAAAAATTGAGCTCAGAGTTATTGCTTAACTTTTTGAACGAGATTATGGATAGGAAATTATTGTAAAGCGTCAACGCACTATTGATAGTTTGTAAAAGGACACAGATCGCGGTGACTTTCAATCCATAAAGCAGCCGGCTAATGACTATAACGTAGATGAAAACACATGGTTGAGAGTTGATTGCTACAAGAAATGTGTTGATCGATAAATCAGACTGCTAGAAACTTGGGGGCCATGGTTTTAATTAACGTTGATTTATTATTCGCTGAACAGTGAAAGCATCAGCATTATTATCAAAATCACGAAAACTGTGTA